>VYZT01013754.1:896580-937219 GCA_013400735.1 Pomatostomus ruficeps
TCGCCCGCGGCCCGGGACCCTCGCTGGGCTGTGGTCATCCCTCTGTCCATCGAGTTGGGGATCCCGGCTCCTTCATCCCCCCGTCCATCGAGCTGCGGACCCCAGCTCCTCCATCCCCCTAGAACCCTCGCTGGGCTGCGGTCATCCCACCATTCATTGAGCTGTGCATGGGCTGTGGCCATCCCGCCTGCCATCGAGCTGCGGACCCCGGGTTCTCCATCTGCCCAGGACCCCTCGCCAGGTTGTGGCCATCCCGCCATCCATTAGGTTATGCATGGGTTTTGACCATCCTGCCATCCCTGGCCTTCTGCCTTCTCTGGGCTCTTGCCCTCTCTGTGGGCACATCACCAGCAGCGTTCTGCTCACACCCACGCTCAGAATCTCCCAGAGAAAAGCTCCGCTCTCCCAGCCTACATGCTGTTTTTTTTCCATATGTTTCTCCTTTTCCCCTTTTCTTCCCGCAGTGTCTGGATTGTAAATGTTCTAAATGCGTCCTTTCCATTGCAAAACAAGTTCAGGCACCGGTCTTTGGGGCAGCATTTCCTTCTTTGCTGCTGTGTTTGCTCTGGCTGGGCTCTCCTCGCTCAGCCCGACAGCAGCGCAGTGCTCACAAGTTGTGAGGCGAGGGCTATTTAAACAAAATGCAGTAAAAGGGCAGGGCCCCACAGCCACTGGATTCCTGCACATCCTTGTTTTTCCCATCTAGAGCTCTGTCTGTGGGAGGTTAAGTGCTTTCCACACCTTGCTGGTGCCATTGCTGGTGCTCTGTGGGTTTTGAACTTCCCTGCCCAAATGTTAACGTCTGGGAAGGTGAATTACCAAAGGGAGTCATAGATCCTGCTTCATAGGTTGGGGTTTTGTTGGTTTTTTTTTTTTAATCTGGGCTCTTTGGATTTTGAGATGGGGGGATTGAGGGGGAAGATTAAGACAAGGGAGACCCGAAAAGAGTGCCCAGGAGTATTGATTTAGGCATGAGGTCTCTCTTGGTCAGATGTGCCCAGCTGGGTGAGGAACAAGTTGGGTGGTCTGTACTGCAGTTTTCCTGCTGTTCTATGTATTCTCCCTCTTTCCTCACACTCCCAGGACAGCCTGCTGCGTGGGTTTGTGTGCAGACATCTCTCTTACACGTGTCTTGCTTCTGGTTGAAGCCAGGAGAAGATCTCCAGTTTTCTCTCCTCTGTTGTCTTGAAACTTCACAGAAGCTGCAGCAGACTTGGGCGGCGGGAGGTCAGTTCAGGAGCTCCAGGCACGCTTTGTTGTCCCAGTGCTTGGGCAGTCACCGTGGTGCTGCCGTGTATGACTTCCTGACATGTTGTCATGTCCATGTGACTCCAGATATTTCCTTTCCTTCCTTTGATTCACAGTCCCAGAAATACAGAACGCCAGGGCAGGAGGGTTGAGGTGTTCTCGTGGAGGGGCTGTCACTGCTTCCTCCAGCTGGCCCATCCGGAGCACAGCTGTGCACCGGGGCTCAGCGACGTGAGAGCTGCAATCATCCTGTTGCCCAGTTTTGTGGGTTGTTTATAATCCTTGAACTGTGCACCAAGGGTAGTGGGTAGACATCTCTTAAATAAATTCTCCTGTGCTGAAGAGGGGAGATGTTCCTTGAGGCATCTCTCTGTTCCCATTCATCTTCTTTTATGGTGGACATTCTGCCTGGCTTTATTTGGGACCTCACACAAGCTCTTTCTGGCTCAGACCAGCTCAGCCAGGGCTGCCTGAAGGTTGGAGTAAGAGAAGTCTTTATTTGTGACCTCCTTCAGCAGCGTCAGCGCTGTAGTACAGGAAAGCACCACGTGTACCATTGACTGGGCAAAGTCCTGCTGGAAGAAAATGATGCTTTCAAGTGGTTGGTGGCCAGGGCTGTGGGGTGCCATGTGTCAGATCCTGGGGCAGAATACTTGTGCAGATTCTCTGTGTATCCCGAAAAGCCTCTTTGAGTGTTCTTGGTACCTGGGACAGTGGTGGAAAAGTGCAGTTGGGTGCACGTGTGACTGTAACTCCTGCTTCCCAGGGGTCTGTCCTGGGCTCCTGTCCAGGCTTCTACCAAAAATCCCAGTTAAAGATTAAAAACATCAGACTGAAAGTAAAACTAGAAAGAGTAGTTGGTGTTTGGACCACTTGGTGTGTTTGTAAGAGCTCTGCTGCATAAATTATTTGCAGAACGTGATTCAGTCACCCTGTCAGTTTTGCAACAGTGTGTTTTCTGTCCTGGTTTGCACAAGTGACACTCTTGGGCTGAGTGCAGGGGATTTCTCCTGCAGGAGCCTGAAAAATTACCGGGTAAACTTCAAGCTCAAAACATGGACATGAACATGGGCTTCTCTTGTGAGGTATGCAGCTCAGAGGACAGGCTGAGCCTTCCTTCCTGTTTTCTTGCTGGAAAACATATGGAAAATATGATAACTTCTCTCAAACTTAGCTGATGTTGGCTTGTGTGTTACCAGTGAACAGGACAGGCTGTGTAAAATTAGAAATGCATTTCCCACTCACTTCCCACTCTTGCAAGGATGCTCAGGAGGAGTGGAGATCCATGCTGAATTACCATGGAAACTTCTTTTTTGTCCCAGATGAAGAGTGCTTGGGAGTCAGTCCCAGCTGGGCACACACACTGTGTCAGGCAGGCTCCAGCCCATTTTCTGGATGATTGTAGAGCCCGGGGACATCTCTTGTCAGAGGGACAGGAAGCCTCGTGGCAGCATGGTAGGAGGCTGAGGTCAGCAGCTGCCACGTGTGCTGGTGAAGGCTGTACAAGCTTCAGCCACGGTTTTAGTGGCCTTGTCCTGCTCAATGAGTTAGAGGAGGCAGGGGAGCTGTGCATGCTCACTCAGATATTAATGCCAGATGTCAAGGAAAGGTTTTGATTAAGATCCTTCTCTCCATCCAGGATCCTGCTCTTTCCCAGGCTGTAAGCTGGTGTTCTGGGAATGGGCTGGTGGTGAAATCCCCCTTGGCAGCTGAGCAGCAGCAGTGCCCTTTCCTCCAGCAGCACTTCCCAGGTCATTGTCAGCTCAGCAGGGCAGCATGAGGTCACCCTGGCCCGGCTGGGGATGGGTTGTCTGCAGTCTCTCTCCTCAGCAAAAGGCTGGGGTGAAGCAGAGCCGCCTGCTGGGCTTGGTGGGTTTGTGGTTTGTGTGACAGGCGTAGGCAGGGGGGGTGGCTCGGGGGTCACCCCTGCAGCACTGAGTCACTTGCCAGCCAGAGCAGGGCAGTGTGGGGCAGGTGTTCTGAGAGGAGGATGAGCACATGGGGGACATCGCCTGCCTGGGATTCCCAGCCCTGTCCCACCTCCCCAGGTCTGCACCTCCAGAAGCAGCGCAGCTGAAAGGTCCTGTCCCCAGCAGAGCATGCTGGATCTGAGCCCCCTGTCCAAGGACTGTGAGCTGGCAAAGGGTGCCTCACTCTTCTTCAGTGATCCTTTTGACTACACATCTCGTTGCCTGTAGAGAAAATAGCACAAAAGTCCCAAAAAGCAGAAACTTTTTTGGTGCCATTGAGGCTCTGGGATTTTATTTTTTATTTCGCTCAGTCTGCTCCAAGGTCAAGTTTCCAATCAAGTTAGTGCTTGCAGCAGCAGCGATTCCTCCTATGGAGCACACACATATGCTTGCAGAGGATTGTGGTGTGTTTGTGAGTGCTGGGTCTGTGCAGCTGGAGCAGGGGGTGGTCACGGAGATTTGCGGGCATGAGAAATGCTCAGCCACTTTTTTGCTAAGGGAAGGGTTGTTTTGGGAGCTAAAAACTTCTCTGCTATTCCTGTGCTGGTGAACTCCACTCTGATTTGTTTCCAGCGCTGGAGGCCCTCTCTTGGGTCACATTTATATTTTTCACCTCTTCCAATTAATTCAGTTGCCTGTGTTTTCTCAGTGGAGAACTCCTACTTCTCCGTTTGTATTACCTTTGCTGTCTTAGGATTACATTGGTCCAGAGAGCTTTGGTATGCCAAGTCAGGAGATGCACTAGCAAGATCAATCTCCAAAAGAAATATTATATGTAAGCAGTTCACCTGACCAGCCAGGGAAAGAGTGATGCTGAGAGGTCAGGAGACTCTTGAAATGACAAATAACCTGGTTGTTTGCACTCTCCTTTCAGGAATAGAGGGGGATTTGAGACATTCACCATCAAGAGATTGGGGTTTTTAGGTCTCTGCTGTGTGCCAGGGAGTGCACACATCACCACAGCAAACAGCACTGAGTGTGGCTGAAGGCCACTGACTGACAATAAATAGTAATTCCAGTGTCTTACATGTCAGAACAACCAAGAAAGCTGGAGCTCCTCTTTGCTCTTGCAGTGCTTTGCTGCATTTCCCTGCTGCAGAGACTATTCGGAAGCAAAACTGGGAGTGAGACAGGGAGCTGAAATCACCTCCTTCAGCTGGCTCTTACAAAAAGCCAGTTTTCTGGCCTGACTTAACCCAAGGATGATTGTATCTATTGTTTCACCGAGACTTTTTTGGCTCATGGTTATTTTTGTTGTTCTTTTTAATCCATTGTCTCGGGGAAGGGAAATCTTTGGGCAGGAGCACTGCTTGAAGAAAAACCTCTGCAATTCCCTTTGATTTTGCAGGAAAGAGTCTATGATTTAGAGGTGGGATGTGCCTTGTCTTTACATGCTCTTTGGGGGAGTTTAACCTCTGGGTCTTATCTGTCATTCTTTCTCTCCTTATCCCATGTAGCAATACCAGATGTGGGAAGCAGGGAGGAGGCACAGGCTGTGGCAGGATGAACAAGCCTGTTTAAGGTGCCTCTCTTATTTGTGATGTAATGCTCCACTTTCTGTGCTGAGCAGATAAAGGACCTGGCTTGCTCCTTGCTGTTACAAGCAGTGGAAAAAGTTCCCCTGCTGCGATACAGATCATGTGCTTGGCTCATGAATAGGTCTCTTTGAGCCAGCTTTGCCCTGGCTCTGAGTTACCCTGGCTCATCCTGGAGGTGAGGGTTGGGCTAATGGGGTGGGTCCACACCAGATAGAAAGGTGCTACATACAAAAAATGCAAAAGTTGGTGCTGTTTTCTGTTTGTCAGTGAGAATTCCCTCTCAGGTGTCAGCCTCTCGCTCGGCTCTGTGCCAGCAGACACAAGGATTGTAAAGTGAAACGGGGTTATCGGGGAGGAATTGACCCTGCCCGCTTGCCTGGGCAGGAGGAAGCAGTGTTGGAGAGCAGGGCTGCCAGCCAGCAGCCAGTTTTGTATTCCCTGTTTAGCAAGTGCCAGTGAGTTTAAAACAAAGCTGATTATGGCTGTTCCCTAAGCAAGGGACACACTCTGCTATGGGTGAGGGAGCACGCTGTGTTGTGGCTCTAATTCCAGCAGCACAAACTCTCCTCTCTGCTTTCATCCCTGTCCCAGCACGTCCCAGGTTCTGAGTTCCCAGCACAGTGCAGAGACAGTGGCATCTGGGTTGGACCAGACAGTGGGAAAGCAAATCTGGGGAGAGGTGCAGAGGGACATGATGTCTGGGGACAGAAGAAAGGAATTGTTGACTTTGGCTTGAATTGTAGAACAGTAATTGTCACTTCCTTTTCAGTTACTGATTAGGATCACAAATCAAAAGTTACAGCCCTAGGGAAAGCAGAGTAGGATTTCTACTGGCAACTTTGGTGTTATCAAGTGCAGTATGGTGTGGGCAGAGGTTTTCCCAGACAGATTCCGGGTGCTGGTTTTGTGAAGTTCTGCCAGAGGATAAAGAGGATTTGAAGCCAGAACTCCTGTGCTGCTGGACCCAGGAGCTTCTGAGATCAGAGGATATGGGTGTGTTGGAGAAGCAGGTGATACGTGCAGTGTGTGAAGCTGGAAGTGAAGCAGCTCACTCTGCATCACCAACCTGAGCTTTTTCTCTTCTTTCTGTATTTCAGAAACTTCGACTCCCTCAGAAAAGAAAACGTGTACGAGAACAACAAGTTGGTAAGTGACTTTTAATGTTTACTTTTGGTCTGGTCCATGACCTGGCACTTCACTGATGTGATTTATCAATAGAAACCCTGCAAATCCTGTGCTTTATTCTGTACCTTCCAGCCTTCTCCCTTGAACAGCAATGCCCAGGCTGGCTGCTTGAAAGCACCTTCAGACTGTTCATAATTCTTAGCTGGCCACACAGTGATGCCTGTTCCCAGTGTGTCCTGTGGCAGCAGGAGCTCAGACAGAGGTGCTAGAGCTCAAAACATGGACATGTTGAGTATGTGATGCTCCTGAGGGGTGCAGCAGGAGCTGGGAACTAGCTGGTGTCAGAGGGAGAGCACAGGGAGTGTCCTCCCACTTCTGTTCCTTCCTGGTGCAGGAGATCAAGGATGGTTATGTCCTAAAACCTGATCCTGCCTGGACACTTCACTCCAGCCTGTCATTGGAGTTTCTCATGTTCTTTGCACAAAGAAAATAGAAGTTAGGCAAGCCATGCCCCCTCCTACACTGGATTCAGGCATGGTCTTAGTGATCCAAGGAAGGATTTTCCTCTCCCTCTCTCCATCACAAAAGGAGAAGCAGTGAATTATAACACTTCTCTTCCCTTGGCATTGCTCCATGCAGTTTTATGGCTGCTTGGCAGGAGCTTGGGAAATGAAGGAACCATGGCAGCTTTTTCTAGTCTGGGCTGCAGGAGTGACACGCTCTCAGGCAGCGAGCTGACTGAAGTGCCTCTTGCCTCTGGGAGAGCTCAACCTGTCCCCCCATGGCTCCTTAGCCTCTGCTCCCCTGCATCCCTGGCCGTGTTCACAGCTCCTGTGACAGACCCTCTGTCCCCAGGCTGGGGCTTCAGCCTGTGAGCAGTTGGTGACACTCTGGGGTTCAGCCCTGGGTGTTCCTCTCCTCAAGGGGAGATCAGACCATGCCTTTTGCCCTGGAGGTTTGGTATTTGGCAGGAGTCGGGGCCTCTTTGCCATGACAGCATATCTTGGCTGAAGTGCTGAGGATCCCTGAGTGTTGCTCCTTGTCCAGCTGGGCTGATGGTGTCTGCTTGTGTCTGGGAAATGAGCTCTGCGAGCTGCCTCCGCTGCTTTTATTAATGAAAAGCTTCTTTGTGCTTCTCATAAAGACTTGCTCCCTTCCTTTGTTGCAGTCTGTGTCCCCCCTCCTCCCCCTTTCCCAGTTTCTTTTATGTTCTTTGTTTTGCTCCCTCTTCCTTACTCCACCTGCTGCGGGGTGACTTGTCTGTGCTGTCCTTTCACTGCTGGTGTCCTGCTGCCTTGGCTGTGCTGTCAGTGGGATTGACCCTGCACCTCTCTGTGGGCTCCTGGGCTGGCCTCCCCCTTGGACTGCTCTCCATCCCAGTTCCTGCACTTCCCTGCTCTGGCTGTCCCTGGGATAAAAGTGGGTCTGATTTCTCCCAGCCCTCCTTGATGCCTCACTCATCAGAGCCTTCTTTTCAAGGGCTGTATTGTGCGTGTAAAAAAGCCTTGTTTGAGCTGCAATTTGCCATATAAGGTCATCTGTCAAGGAAGAATGTGTCACTTCTCAAGTGCCACAAAGCCAACCCCAACCCCTAGAAAAATTTCAGTTGGTGGCATTTTTTTGCTGGAGATTTCGAAACTGTATGAAGAGGAGAAAAGTTTCTAAAGGTGTTGGATTCAGTGCCGGTGAATGGTGGTGTGGTGTCGCAGGTAGAGCCCGTGCCAGAGGGAAGCTGTGCCAGGCCAGCTCAGGTGGCCTCAAGCATATCACTTTCCCATTTTGCATGGACATGGCAGCGGTGGCACTTTCTTCCCCTGGAAAGCACTGGGAGCTGCACTGATGAAAAACATAATGCAAAACCAACACATTGGTCCTTTAAAGGCCAGCCTGGGCAGGCAGGTGGAGGAGAAGGGGGACTGGGTCCTGTTAGGTGGTGATTCCATTGGCTCTCCAGGCAAGAGCAGTTCCCAGGAACATGAGGATGCTGCAGGCACAGGGGACACCACGTCCTAATGCTGCTCTCTGCATTACTCAGCTGGCTCTGGCCAAAGCAGGTGGGTGCACAGAGCATCCAACCCTTTGTGGTCCAGGCAGCCCCTGGCACGTGTTCTGTGCCCATTGTCCCCGTGGCAGTGTGGCAGGAGGTGGCATTGACCTGTGTTCCCACTAAACCTCACACTGGGAATGTCCAGCAATAAAACTTGACTGGTCAGACCAGTTGTGCAGCCAGTGCAGCGGGGAACTTTCCAAAGAATGTATTAAGTACCAGTTTACAGGACAGGAAAGTGCCAGGCTGGGCTGGCAGCGGGGATGACACAGCCGGTGGTAACTGGCTGAAAGGACTTTTAATGTCAGCTCTGTTACATTTTTACTGGGATACCCAATGGAAAAAAATGGTAATTATCTTGCTGAAAAATAGTGGCTGTTTGTTTCTTCTAAGCAGGAGTGGTTGGCTTGTACACCAACACTGTGTGTGTCCGTGCCAGAGGTCAGATGCGGAGGGGTTTAATATATTCAAGGGGTTTTTTTAACCCTTTCGCTGTGCACTTCAGCAGTAGCCTTCCTTGTGCCTCTGGTCCTGCACGTGCTGTTTTCCTTTGCTCTATTGGCATTTCAACAGAGAAGCTCCTAATGGGGAGGGAAAGGATTTTTCCCCGTAAGTTGGGAAGGAACAGGGCTGGAGAAGGTCCTTAGTAAAAGCCCTAAACTGAGCTGAGCAAGGGTGAAGTTTGGATGTTGCATTTTTTTTGGTATTCTCTTAAAGGCTTTTGTTCAGAGGCAGGAGAAAATAGCTTTTGCCTCCTTTACCTGCAGTTTCAAAGCAGAGAACACCACAAAGAGGAATATTTACTCCAAATACATGTTAGGCAGCATGGAAACAGTTAAGCTGCAAGGGAGCTGTGTATCAGGAATTCTTCTGCATTACACCTCTTCTCCCCCTTTCTGGTCTGGGAGAGAGGGGTCCCTCCTGCAGCCCGATATGGCACTCCTCAGGCAGGCCTGCTAGGCCGAGGGCCTGAAGGAGAGCCACACAAGAACACACACAGACGCAGCAGGAGAGAGAGCAGGAAGAGAGAGGGCAGAGCCCTCTGACTTTATTTATATGTTTTTACACATTACCGTGGATTGGAGGTAGAAATCACTACCTCTTATAATCCACTTGGTCAAAGTATTTGTCAATCATATTTCTTCATCCGGTATACCGGAATTCGTAAACACAGATACAATTTAGGAAAACATAGATAATAGAGAGAAAACAAGTCATGGCCATGACAGAGAAAATCTAACAAGAAAACACTGAACACTGCAAAGTCAGGGCAACAGCCCAAGATTTCCCATTTTCAGATGGAGAAGAGCAGGCAGTAGGAGGCAGGAAGCTTTAACATTTGTGCAGTGCTCAGAGACGAAAGCTGCCTGCGAGCACCTCCCAGCCCACCGTTAATTGGGGAGCGCTCCAGGTTGGGCTGGGAGCCTGGGAAGGAGTCTGCCAGCCTGGACTGACACATCCCCTTCTGCCAGGCCTGGCTCTCTGCAGCTGTGCACTCACAGGCTGGAGGAAGAGCGGGGGAAGCCCAGGTGAGTTACGGTGCGGTGAGCTATGGCCAGCTTGCCAGGCCAGATTTTTGGCTCCTTGCCTGGATTTCTCAAGGCAGTGGCTGGGAGCCATGACTCCGTTGGTTCCTATGATGTAGGAGTTAAACTGGTGCAGCTGTTCCCCAGTAGAGTTATTATTTGAGGGGGGGCTGTTTGCAGTGCATTTTCTTACTTATGAAGAGGAGCAGCTCTGCTGCCTGGTGTGGACAAGACCCCTCTATTTTTATTTTTTTTCCCCTTCTCCAGGCATTTCGAGTGGCAGAGGAGGAGCTGGGGATCCCAGCCTTGCTGGATGCAGAGGATATGGTTGCTCTGAAGGTACCAGACAGGCTGAGCATCCTCACCTATGTTTCCCAGTATTATAACTACTTCCATGGACGGTCTCCTAGTAAGTACCATATTCCTTGGAGGGGTGGGAAGGATCAGGGCTTCCTTTCATGCTTTCCCTCGCCTCCTAACAAGCTTGGAAAAGCAAAATAGACTGCACAGAGGCCTTTTTGGAACCAGAACTATCAGAGGGATCTGAACTCTTTGCACACTAGCCTAAAGTTGCACCAATGCTTTTGGAACGGTACAGGGCCATGTTTTGTCTTTAAAACTACTGCCTTAAAATTTAAAATACAGTCTGAAATTTCTCATGGTCCAACCAGACAGGAGCACTGAAGGTTCCTCTCCATGGTCCCCCCCTCAGCCTTCCATTCTCGAGCTCCTCCACCCCTGCTCCAGTCTTTGCCACACCTGAGGGCTGGTGAGAACATGGAATAGAACAAGGCTGAGCTTGTCTGTGAGGCTGTGCCAATGGAACAGCATCGATGGTAGGGCTTGCACAGCACAGCAGTACTGATAGAAGGAGGGAGAAGAAAATTATCACCCTAACTGACATAATTGTGATAGAAATTCTGTCAAACATCAAAAAAGGCCACAGAGCTGCCAAGGCATTATATTCGCGTACTGGAGAGTTTATCTGGGCTCACAGGAGCATTATTGTAGTCTTGGTTTGTACTTGGCTTTAAGCTGACTCAAAATGAAATAATATGATAAACCAATTTTACAGGTTCCTCCAGAGGAAACTTTAGAAAGTGGAACAAGAATGACTTAACTGGTTAAGGTGAATCTAAATGCAGAGATATGTATTGAAAATGTCCTGCATCTTGGAAAGAAAGCACAATTCACTCCGAGTTGCCTTTAATGTTTAAACTCTTCCTACTTCTCCACCTCATTACACATTTAAGCACTCTTTTTCTCTCCCTCCACAACTTCTTCCCTTCCCCTCTTAATTTTTAATTTCTTGTTTTAAAACAATTTTCATTGAAATCAAACAAATTCCATCGTGTTTGTGCCAAGTAGTGAGAATCTGGGTCAGGTTGGGGTCTTTGCCCCCTCCCCCCTGCATCTTGCCTACCACGTCATCAAGCACAGCACATTTTTATACTCTCTAGTGTCCCACAAAACACTTTGGTTGCATTCCTGTTGCTGGGGTGAATGTGAGTGTCTGAAAATGAGCCCAGCCTGGAATGTGCCCTCTGACACCAAGCAGAATCATGGAATCACAGTCGTGCCCTTCAGATGGGTTCCAGCAGGACCATGAAATAAGCAGGACACAGGAGGACAGAGAGGGTGAGCAGGCAGTGTTTCAGTGAGGTCAGGCATTTATGGAAGAGGAGAGTTGAAGCCACCCACCTTTGTGCTGGGCTTTGGGAGTTCAGAGAATGGCACAAGTGGGAAGTGAGGGGGCAGCCCGAGGCTGAAGTGTTTGCTGGGTCAACTGTCCCCTGGTCCCTGCAGCAGCAGCCCTGGGTGTTTATTTGGATAGTTGGCTTTCCTGAGGGCAGACTGCTGGGAACTGGGCTCCCTCTCTGCTCCCTGCCCTTTCTGTGTTTACTGAGCAGGGTATAATCTCTTTTCAGACGAGTGGCCATTTAAATGGTCACTTGGAAAGTGAAGCTGTGGCTCAAATATCCCACAAGGAACACAGAGACATCTCATTCAGAATAGGAGGTGGTGCTAAAATAACATCCCTGTGAGACACTTGGGGGTCGTGTCTGTAAAAACTTTGCACGAAGCCTTATTTCCCAGGGAAGTTTCACTTCCCAGGGCACTATTCCCTGCTTGACTGAAGTGTGTTGGAGATTCTTTCTCCACTTGTAATGAATTTTGAGGGGTTCTGTTTCATCTGCAAAGAAAAGAGAATCAGGCTTTTGCAGGCTGCTTATGGCAAGTCTTGGTTTCCACATTAACACCATTATGGCACCTCCAAATCTTTGTAGAATTACCCATTTTTAGTGGTCATTTCTGCATTCAACAAGGCTCTTTGCTCCATGGGAGTCCTAGCTGGGATGAGGGGTGGACACTCGCAGCAGTAAACATTCAGGGTGTGTAGGAAGTCGGGAGCAGAGCAGTTTGAGTGGAGCAAACCCTCTGTGCTTCAGCTCCTCAGCCATAGCACCTCTGCCTGTTCCAGCAGAGCCTGTTCCAGTCGGGATCAGTGCCAGCCAAACCCTGGGCTGGAATTGAGAACCCAAGGTCTTGTTCTCATCATTGATGGATGGTGATTTGCATTTCTTCACTTCTGTATTTCTCTTCATGAAATTACCCTTGAAAAGTCAGCAGTTTCAGCTGAATGTTGTTGCAATTCACTTGTTGCCTCTTGCCCCTCAGTCCCGTAGAGAACTGCTCATGAAGGAAGTCTGTGTCTCCTTGTGTGCTTTGCATGTTACCCACCAAGCACCTCTGGATATTCTTATTTTGTAAAGTACTCCTAAACCCATGAGTTTTCCTTATGTTCCCTTAAAATATTCCCTTCTTCCATTCTTCCAGTTGGAGGCATGGCTGGAATCAAGCGTCCTTCCTCTGAATCTCCAGAGCAGCATCCTGGGAAGAAAACTGCTACAGAGCCTCCTAAGCCAGTACCACCAAAACTGCCTCCTGCCCACCCACCAGCCAGAGCTAAGCCAAAGGAAACCTCCCCAGTTACCACGGTAACAAATGTGGCTTTGGGTGTTCCTTATACCTTAAATCCATTCAGTGAGATAGAGAGTACTGGGCTAGCTCAAGACTCCTGGTGGTAAGGACTTAGCCTCTAAATTTTCTGCTCACTGTGAGGGATTTAATCCAGAGCTCTGGTTCCAGCACAGATTGAGGTGGGAGTCACTGGAAAACCATCAATCAGACTGGATACATCGTGAACAGGACATGGGTGTCTTAGGACATGGATATGCTGTTCCTAGATATTGGAGATGGAGATTTTTACAGGATGAAATGTTATTTTTGCTAGAAAACATTGATCCAATTCTTGGAAACAGTTTCAAAGCAGAGTAGGTTTGAAAACAGGGTAGAAGCCCTTTCTCAGCTAATTTAAATCAGAGACATTTGCTTACAGGCACTCTGGTCCTCTGGCTTTGTGGGAACATATTCCCCATGCTCTGTCCTTCTGAGGGCTATTCCACTTCTGTGACAAAGGGATGAGAAGGAGAGGGGATTTCCTGGAAGTCACTTCTCTGCCAAACACTCGCCTACCTTGCAGATTTGTAGCTGAGTCCAGGGCCGTGGTCCTGCCTGCTCACCCACTGCTTCTCCCCACAGAGAAAGGTCCTGGCAGAGAGCGGGAACGTCCCCAGCAGCAGCTGTGGGGTCTGTGGGAAGCATGTGCACCTGGTGCAGCGCTACTTGGTCGATGGGAGGCTCTATCACAGGAACTGCTTCAGGTACAGCAGCTCTTCAAAGGGGGGCACAGCCCTGGGGGGCACAGAGGGCCAGCCTGATTCCTTTGGGACTGGGGACAGAGTGGTGTGGCACATTTTTTTCAGCATGGAGGCAGCCTGGGCTTGTTCTTGACCTGTGTGTAAGGGAAACTCTCTGCATGAGTCTGTTTTCATCTACACCTTTCCTACTTCAGGCTGTGCTATCAGCAGCTCCTGTTCTGGTGCCTGAGGAATGTGCACACAGGGTCTGTTCACTGCCAGTGTGGTGCCTTCACCCTCCTGTGGATGGTGGAGCTGTGCCTACACTCCCAGCTGTGTGTCTCCCAGCACTCTGGAGGATGTTTCCTGAGACTTCTGTATCCACAGGTGCAGGCAGTGTTGGAACTTGCTTCTTCCTGGAAGCTACAAAGCTGGGCCTGAGCCCGGTACATTCATCTGCACCAGCCACCAGCAGCCAGACAATGCCCAGATCTCCGGTCTCCACAGTACTGGAAACAAACCTGACACTACCCCAGCCCCTGCTGCTGCCAGGGTGTTCCAGAAGGCAGCAGAACCCAAGAAACCAGAGCAGGTGTTGAAGAAACCCAGCCAGGAAGGCCTCACTACTTCAAGCAAGCCATCTGTTTCATCTTCTGGAAGCTCTGGCTTCAAAAGTGTAAATACTCCATGGTCCTCCTCAGCTGTAAATAAATCAGATGATTGCAAAGGTGCCTCGTTGGGAAATAAAAGAGATCCCCATGAAAGCACTCCATCAAAGCCTTCCTGGACATCCTCTACAACAAAAACACAGCAAGCCCGAGAAAACTTTTTTCGCTCATTGGAGTCCCCCAGTAAATCTTCGGACACTCAAAAACAAGTCCAGTCTCCTCATGGCCCTGATAAAACTGCCCCTGCCAGAAGCACTGCTGAGGTCAGTCGAGTGACTGCTGAGAAGGATCAGGCACGTAACCATATCATACAGGCTCTGTCTGGATCAAGCACTTCCCCACACAGGCCAGGAGGACTCAGTTCCACTGGCTCCTCAGCACCTAGCAGGTAAGCACTGTTTCTCTTTTTACTGCCAAGATGTTCCTTGGGATAATTTGGAGAAGCCCCTGCATCTTTCTTTGCTTTGTCCTGACTGCTCTCGTGGCTCAGTTTTAAAGGCATGTAGAGGGACACATACAAGTCATTGGAACGAAGGCCAATAAAAAGGTCAGTCCTTTAAAAAAGACTCACTAAGTTGTTCTTTTTTTGCAGTGGCAAGTTTTCTCCCACCAGTTGTCAGAGTCCAGCTCCAAAAACACAGTCCAGCAAGACAGGGTGCACAGCACCAAAGCAGGAAAAGGTTACAGACCCTGTGCCCAAGAGCCAGGCTGCCTGCAAACCTGTTGACATTTTGCACAAGCCGGAGGCAAAAGGCATCAAAGGTGAGGATGAGTGATTCACACAGCTCTGCCTGGATACAGCACTCCAGCTTTATGCCTTCCCCTTGGGCCAGTACAGCAGATGTGTCCATGACTCCTGTCCTTTCTGGCTGTATCACCATGGAAGGGTTTTCTGAGCTGTGGGGCTCAACACTCCTCCATTCATCCCTGTGCAATTGCTTCCTCTAGCATGGCCAGTTTACCACTCTGAGGATCTCCAGCCATTTGTAGTTGTACTTGCTGTCAGCAAACACTGGGTCGTGGTGGCTTTCAAAGGCTTAAGTTTTCCCAGACCTTGCCAGAACTTTGGGATGATTTTATGATTGCAGTTGAGGCTCACCCAGCCTCTTTGTCTGTTTTGAACCAAGATTCCATCATGGTGACTTAGCAGTCACCCAGGGATGATATTCTGGGGGTTCCCAGTTTCCCAGGCACTTCCAGGTGGCCTGTATTTTTCTGGGACAGAAGCAGTGTCTGTCTGCAGTTTGCTGAGGCTTCGTCGGGCTTTTTGTCTCTCCCTCTTCCTGCCCCAGCCTTTGGTCTCTGAGATCTGAGCTGTTTGTTTTCTACTGCTGTTGAATGTGCCTGTTCATTTACTCTGTGGTTGTATTTCTGTAGCTGCGTGGGTTTTAAAGCATTTAATCTGAAAGGGACAAAATGCCACTGAGATTATTTACTGCCTGTTGTATCTGAATCCGTCCACGTTAAACTTGTTGAGCTGGTGCTAGTTTGCTGCAATAACATCATAGTATCTGCTCCAGTGCATGGCTTATCTCCTAGGATTCTCCTGAGACTCAAATCTGGCTTGTTCCTTTTTATTGGATGTTTTTGTTCTTGTTTATTTTTATTTACCTTGCTGTGTTCCTTTCTTCAGGAAGCACAAGTGTCGGTGAAGACAAGTCTGAGAGCCCAGAAGGGTGGAGATCTCGCTTGAAGCCTGTAGCCAACAAGTAAGTGTCCTTGGAGCTGGTGGGTTTCCATGACAAGTGTGACCAGCCCAGATGGAGATCCAGCCCAGGATGTCCAGAACTTTTCCTATGGATTATTCTGCAAGAGGGATGGTTTCCTACCTTTGTCTTTTTTCTTTGCAGGGACCAAGATGGCTCTAAGAAACCTTCTGATAACTCCCAGGTGGGAGCAGGGAGCCCAGCACACAAGGAGATGAAGCCAAGCCAAAGACAAGACAAAGTTGTCTCACCAGCAAAGCAGGACTGTGGTATGAAGGATGAAAGCTTTGCCTTCATTTTACTCCTCAGGAAGGGGACAGGCATTGGTGCTACAAGGCACATGTGAGGAATGCGTTGGTGGAGATCGTGCCTTGCTTTCAGGGGTCTTTGCTCTCTGCACCTGCTTTGGCCCTGTGGTACCTTTATTTTGTGCCTTTGATGGGTGGCCTCCCATTCTTCCCCAAGGAGAGGGACTCAGTCTCCACAGGGTTCCCTTTTTCTGCAAGACAGCCAGCGAGATTTCACTCACTCCCTTCTGCGTGACTTTGTGATGTTGAGAAATCTTGGTGATGGTTCCCAACTGTTTATTCTCCTCCCAAATGTTTATTCTCCTACTCTGGCCTTGTAATCAGTGTTTCTTCCATGTTTACTTTGGGTTTATGCCCTTCATTATCATCAAGAGAGGAGAACTAGGAATGGAGTTGGGTAGTGGTGAGTGCCAGAGACATTGGGCAATAAAGGGATTTTTATGAGATGAGGGGTGAAATTTCTTACCTAAAACCTGTCTGTGCTTCTTAATCCAGCTTCATCTGGTGGATTCGTCAAGAAGTTGTTGATTCCCAGCTCAGATCTTATCAAGAGCTGTCAGAATGCAAAGCAAGACTGGAAAGATCCTGGAGGCTCTGCCAAGAAGGAAGAAGATGGCAACCAGTTGAAGACAAACACTGTTACATGTAAGATCTCTTCTGTCTACTAGAGTCCCTCTCTCCTCTGCACCATCAGGGAGCAGCCTGAGTGGTCAGTATGGGATGTATGTCCCAGAGTTTTCCGTGGCTAATCCTGTGGCAGTTGTCATGGGGGCAAAATCTGTGTCATTAATTTTCATTAGCCAGCTTGGCCGAAGCAGGAAGCAGCAAGGCCAGAGAATTCAGTGGGAAAGGAAGGAATTGAAATAGGAATTTTTCAAGGTCACTGCCCTGTCATTCTTTAGACTCAGTGCTATGAAGAGAACCATCTCCTAATTTGGGGAACTGGGATCTAGTTTCTGATGTCTCTGTTCCTCTTCAGCTGAGTGGCTTTAGGAAATAAAAGGAATGCTGAGAACTGTCAGCCAGAGACTCCAGCTGGCGGGACCCACAGGAGCAGGAGCCAGGGCTGCTGTTTCTTGGATTTTCAGAGATGTCCTGACCAGTTTGTCCCTACTCTTATTCCAGTTTCTTACTCCTGTTTGTTCAGCCACAGCTTTACTGTGCACCTCTCCTCCAATGCCCAGTTACCCTTGCTCTGACATATCCCATCGCAATACTAATGAAATTTTCTGGAACTGACCCGATGTTTGCTGCTGTCCTGTTTGCCCAGCTTCTTTGTCTCCCCTTTCCTTACCCCAATTAGCTGAGTCTTACCTGTCTGGAGTAGAAGATTCTCACAGCAGGACTCGGTCCTGCCTCTGATGTTTGTCTTGGAGCAAGCAGGATGGTTCTGGTGGCTCCATGGCCTCATGCTTTAGTGTTTGTCAGCTGGTGCCAGCACTGTCCTCAGCCAGCACCTTTGACAGCTACCAAACATTCATACTCCAGTTGTGTTGTCTTTTTCAGAAATTTGGTGTGCCTCCTTTGCCAGCATTTTACCAAAACTTTCCATCTCCTCTCCTGACTCAGCCCGAGGGTTCAGCATTAGTCTCTCCCAGGCAATGAGCTGTTAAGATAAGGGAGGCTGGGTTTATAGCCATCTCTCTAAAGCTTAATGATTGCCATGGGGGAGGGCCATTGGGAAACTTTCCTGGCAGTCTCCCCCCACTTCTCCTGTGTGTCCAAATCTGCCACCTGAAAGGCTGGTTCCTGCTGCTGTCTCTGGGCAGGCTGTGGGTTAAGGGGTTAAGGACAGAGCTCTCCCTTCTCTGTGTAGATCTTCACCTCAGTACTGAGAGAGAGCTGTGAGCAGTCAGCTGCTGTTCCTGCCGTCAGTCCTGGGGTTGTGTGGAGCTGTGGATAGTGAGCATTTCTGTAGGTCATTCATGTTCTATGGTGGTAGGTGGTGTTTTCTGTTGAGAAAGGAGGCTCCAGGGTTTTCCTGCCAACTGTCCTAATTCCAGTGTGCTGGCAGGCAGCCAACCCATCCTGTGCCTGTCAAGCCAGAACCTGAGGGTATCAGGGGATATCAGATCCTGAGCTGGTCACAGGGTGTCATTTTACAGGCTCTTCCCCTCCAGTGGCCGTGGCCTTCTCAGCATCGGTGGTGCAGCTTTCTGCCTTGGTTGGAGGTGCTGCAGAGGCCACGGGGAAGGAGCCCAGAGCTGCAGGGCTGAGCTGGGAGAGGAAAGTGTTGTTTAGACAGACAGCTCGAGGCAGGCCAAGTCCCTCTTGGAGAAACCTTAAAGAGAAGTGTGAGTTGCAGGCAGTGCACAGGGCAGCGAACCAGCAGCATCCAGAGGGAAGAGATCCCTGACAGAGGCCAGGAACAACACAGCCACATCCAGCATCTCCTCCTTTTGCACTCTTCCTAGAAAGTACAATAGAGCAAGGGCTGGGCAACTGGAGAGTTGTCCTTGAGCTCTTCCTCGGTTGCCAGAGGCCCTCAGGAGACTCCCCTAGTCTGTCTGTCCTGTCTTTCTCCTTGTGTGTGCTGAGCCTGCATCGCTGCTGCCTTTGTTCCAGCCATGCTCTTGTGATAGTAGAGTTTTCCTTCCTTATCACATCATCCACGTACGCCTCTGTTCTCTCTCTGTGGTAATTATCCAGCCCAGCCCCTTGGGTATCCAAATACCTCACACTCTTCTGTAGTTATCCTTGCAGCACAGTTGGGCAGAGGAAGCTGAGGCACAGTGGAACAAATACACATTGCTTAAGGATTGATTTTAATAGGTGTCCAGGGCCTAAATAATGCTGTGTAGTGAGGCCTAAGGGACTTCTCACCTAGGAAGTGTTTTGTGGGAGGAATTGAACTTTACTTTCCTGAGATCTACACTGAGCTCCCCTAGACCATCTTTGTTTCATCAGTGTTTACTGATAGTCCTTTGTAAAAGAGCACTAGAGGGACATTTTTAGTATACCTTGGTGTTTCCTGTGACAGTAACCCAGTCTTTCTGTGCTATCCTTTGGAAGCTTAATAAGGGATGGGTTTTGTCACAATAAATACCTCTGGGTTTTAACAAGATAGTGAGTGAACATGGAAGTCAGTATTCTTGAGTGGAAGTTCCAAAGTCACAGCTGAATTAGGTGACTGACTGTACCCTGGGGATGAAAGCAGTAACCTGTGACCTGAGTGACAAGCCACAAGGAGTAAATCAGACTGTGAGGACGTCTCTTACCTTGGTCAGGCATTTGGGTGCATGTGCGTCATCTGTGACCTCTGTTGGGTAGCTGGGACCTGTTGGGCTCTGGTGATGTAGGCACTGTCCCACACCATAAAATAATTTAAAAGTTGTTTTGCCATTCTTTGTTTGATTTTTTTTCTCCCTTCTAGTTAAAGTCTCTGTCCCGAATAGCAAAGGCAAGCCTCAAGTGGTGTCCCCAACCAAGGTATGGCTGGAAACCAGGTGTAAGGGGAGCAGGATGGGGTTGTTGGGTATCCTTCTGGAGTGTTTGTCCAGATATATCTCAGTTTATCTTACTGGGAGGGTTTATTTGGATGCCCAGGGAAAGGGTGGAAGGCTCTGGGGCTGAGACAAGGTGGAGAGGCTGCTGGTTATCTCCCATCAGGGAGACAATCGGAGCTGGGATGAGACAGAGCCAAACAAAACTATGGTAGACACTGCATTCCCCAAAGGAAGAGGGAGAATGCCTGTGGAATGACAAGTGTGGGTGGAGTTGCCACCCACAGCAGATGTCACAGCCTTGCAGTGGCCTTGCTCTGTTGTGAGCAGCCAGCTCTGCTGCCCTGGCCCTCCCAGGCTGTGGCTCTGCACTGGGGCTCCCTGTGCCCTTTCCTGTCCTTCAGCAGACGATCTGAGGGTGCTGAGCTCTGTTTGGTCCTACATGTTTTTTCCTAGCTGCACCCAGACTACCTCCCTGAGGAGAAGATCCAGGAGAAGGTTCATGACATCGAGAAGCAGCTGGATGAGCTGGAATTGAAAGGAGTGGATCTGGAGAAGCATCTGCGTGCCTGCGAGGGAGGTAAAGGAGACCTGGTGCCAGCTCTGCTCTGGTGGGGAGGTGTGAGGCTCATGTCCTCCCCGGGCACCCTTGGCTCCATTTCTAGGAGCTCAGGCTACGTGTGAGACACCAGGTGCCAGAGGTACCTGGTGCACAAAGATAAAGCCCAGGGAATTTTGAACCTTCTCTGGCTATTTTGTGACATATTTTTTGAGTAAGGTCTTGTGTTAATTTGGTTGAGGATCAGAGAGTTTTGGGAGTGGAAGGTCACTGTTGATCTGGCTTTTGGATCCCAAGCCAGGCTGGCCATCATGGCTGGCTCCAATTTCTCAGGGCTTAGTGCAGTCATGCAGAGGGGCAGAGTTGAGGCAGCCATGTGGAAGATGAGCTGGGTGTCCTGTAGCAGAGTATCCATGAGCAGCTTCCTTGAACCCACAGGGAGTGAGTGACCTGCATCCCTTGTACCCAGGAGTTCCAGACATCGCCCGTTTTCACTTGAGGTTGCCTGGGGCTCATACAAAATCCTAGGCTCTCCCTCAAGAGACTGTGTTTGAGCCAGGGGGCTGAACTGATGCAGCTTCTTGCCCTTTGTCTCCTTTGCAGATGAGTCCGAGGATGCCCTAATGGTGGAGTGGTTCAAACTGATCCATGAGAAACAGCTGCTGCTCAGACAGGAATCGGAGCTGATGTACAAGTGAGTACAACCAGAAATTCACCTGTGAGCAGTGAAGGACAGCGAGGGTGGCAGCCCAAAACAATGATGTACTGGTTAGTGGGATGAGAAGGGTGGAGGATATCTCTGGGAGAACTGGCAGCATCATGATGTATTAGCTGGTGGGCCTTTGAGCACCCAGGGCCTGTGAAGAGCTTGTGAGGAGGGAAACTTCAGAAATGCGACGGAGGAAGATTTCCCCTGACCCCCCAGCCCCTGCCTAGGTGTAGGCAACACAGAGATGAGGCTTTAGCATGACAGGAGAAGGATCCAGCCCTGAAGTGTGGCAGGACAGTAACTCGTCACTGCTGTCATTCCTTCCAGGATGAAGCAGCAGAACCTGGAGGAGCAGCAGTGGAATATTGAGATGGAGCTGCGACGCCTCATGAGCAAACCAGGTAAGGACTGGCCACACTGGGAATCCTGCTGGCCCCAGGAGCCTCCGCTTTGTGTGCCAGCCCTGGGATGTCCTTGAGATGTGAAGGCACTGCCAGGGATTGCGGGTGCACTGCAGGTGTCCCCTGATGGTGCAGGCTCCCTGTGACATCCAGCCCAGCTCTTATTTGTGAGGGGAGGTTGGATGTGCCCCTGAGTGTGAGGATAATAAAATCAACCTTGCTGGAGCATGGGGGAGGCAGGAGCCACAGTGGGGAGGTACTGCCTGTAGCTGTGAGGGGCTTCCCTTGTCTTGTGCAGAGGAACTGAAGACACCCAGGGAGAAGGAGAAGGAGAAGGAGCTGCTGGAGTCGTACCTGAACACAGTCAATGATCGGAATAATATCGTGGATTGCCTGGATGAGGACAGACTCAGGTGAGGGTCCTCAGATGGTGGGAAACGAGCCAACACTACTGTATTCCCACTGCTGCCCGGGCTGGAGGGTGGATGAGTGGCTGTAGTCCAGACTTCTGCTCCATGAGAGGTGGGTGGTCACCTGTCATCAGCCATCTTGTCCTGAATGCTGCTGTCTATGCATCCTTGGCAGCTGTTGGAAAGAGATCAGGACCACAGCCCCGTTCGCTGCTCTCTCAAGCTAAAGCTGCTGTGGGAACAAGGGCTGTGAAAATGTGGAATGCAGGAGAAGAGAGGGAGAGGCTGGAGATTGGGAGGCTGGAGGCAGTATGGGAGATGCAGGAGGAGTCTGGGAAGATGAAGTCAGGAATGTGCTGGTCTGCTGCAGCAAGTGAAAGAACAGCTGTAGCCAAGAGCTGGATCCTTCCCAAGTTCAAAGGAAGACTGCTGTGTCAAGTAGCCGGATTTGAGCCTCCTGGTGCTGAGAACAGCCTCTGTTTCTTGACCTCAGAGCACCAACTGTAGCTCGTGGATTCTGGTACTGCTCAGGACAAGGTGGTCAGAGCAGTGTGCTTGTCGCTGGTGGCCATGAGCCCCTCTGCAGCATCCCAGGCTACTGTGTCTCAGCTTCATTCATCTCCTTGGGTGTGGTGGTGTCTCACCACTCCATGAACTCGGATGATTCATCAGCCAGTCTGGAAATCCCCACACAGGCCCTTGCTTTCAAGGGAACCAGATGGAATTTGCTAATGTCTAAGACTCTTAACTTTTGGGTTTTTTCCTGCAGCCTTCTCAGGGTTTGCTGTGGAGGTTTGTCATATCTTACTAGGGGAATAAGAGCAGAATTTTCATGGGTTTTGATGTCTATCAGCTTGTCATGAACACAGCAAAGTTTTCTAATACCGTGCTGTTCCATTACAGAGAGAAAGAGGAAGACCAGATGTTGGCAGACATGATACAGAGGTTGGGTAAGGGCCCTTTCTTCTCTTCCAGAGCAGCACTGGGGGTCACTGCGGCTGTGGGTCTCAACCTGCTCTGTGTCTGCTCCCTCTCCTGCAGATGGATCTCTTGAGAGCCAGGAGCCGAAGAAGAACAAGTTCCGCTTGTCCAAAATATGGAAGCAGAAAAAATAAGAGTAAAGCTCAGGATCTTGATGTTCCGTTTCCCAGTGGCCTAGAGAGGCCCATCAAAGGTGTGGTCCTTCCTCAGTGCTGCTTTCCTGGAGCTGTGCAGGACTGTGGGAGGCCCCAAGAGGCCCATCAAAGGTGTGGTTCTTCCTGAGTGCTACTTTCCCGGAGCTCCTGGACTGTGAGAGGCTCCTCTGCTCCCTGACATGGAGCCTGCAGGTTTGCTGACTAAAGGGACAGTGTGAATCCCCTCTGGCCCTGGTGTGGGGCCCAAGGATACCTTTCCCAGCACATGGACTTTTCAGACTGTTTTCCTTCTTTGGCTCTAGCTCAGAGCTGGTTCAGCCTTGTTGGCAGCTCAGGAGGGCAGAGCTCTGCTCCACCAGTGCTCAAGTCATTACAGTCCTGAATGCAGGAGCATGGTCCTGCATGGCATCCCGTGGTGTCCCCTTCCTGTCACCAGGACTGCACTCAGGACACTGCACCGGGCTGTAGAAGGGCCACTGTCCCTCCCCTCCTCCCTCTCTGCTTGTGCTGTGGCTCTTTGGGCAGGGTTAGAGATGGAGAGAGGGAGATGCTGTGGGGCAGGAGAGATTGATGGCTTCCCTCTTCTCACACCAGTGCAAACTGGAGGCCCCACATTTGTGGGAGCAGAGAGCCGAACTGCCTCTGTGTCTGTGGGCTGGGATGTTCTCCACCCACAGCAGTTTCAGCAATAGTGATTTGTTTCCAGACCTCTTTTGGAAGTTGCTGTAGGCTGATTTTTCAAAGCCGTGAGAGGCTGCTCACTGCTTCATTCCCTCTGTGGGGGAGATTTGTAGCCTCCTTATTTCTCTGACTGCTCAGTGAAGCAGGGTTTTCATTGTCTCTGGCCTATCCTGATGAAAATGAACAGAACTGTTGTTTTAATAACCCGGTGCTAACTGGGAGCACAAGGGAATTCATGGGTTTGCCTCACCCCTGAGTCTTCTGCATGGGAGCAATATTTCAGTTCCTGAGCTCCGTCCCTGGACAGCCAGTGCCCTCAGGGGGTGCTGTGGCTCACCTTGGCGAGACCAGCAGCTCCTGGGCTGTTGCAGGGAGTCTTTCCACTCTTCCTGAGTCCAGTGCCCGCAGCCAGACACCTGCCCTGGGTTGGCACCCCCTCTTCCTGGAGCAGGGATGGAGACAACCGTGGGAAGATCAGATTAATTCATGATGCCTCTGGTGTGTGTGGATCTCCTCCCTCCACGGCAGGCACTCGAGGTTTCCCCGGGTGCTGTTGCCCAGCAGGAGCAGGGATTTTGCTGGGGGAGGTTTGCTCCCGCTGTGCCGGCGGCGGAGCAGAGGCGATGCGTCCCTTTCCCACGAGGTGGCAGTGGGACTCTCCGGCCCGGGCAGGGATGTATGTGCTCGGGGTGGGACCCAGTGCCCGAGGGGCTTCCTGGTGCCCACAGTGGGTGCACAAGTGGTGGAACACCCCGTACCTGCATATGCTTCTGCCCAATAAAGAATTGCTGGAGCAAACCTCAGCATCCCAGTGTGATTTGGGGATACGGGGGATATGACTGTCCAGGTCACTGTGAGCACTGGCAGTCCCTCTCTGGAGCCTGGTGATGGAGCAGCTTCCTTGCCCAGAGCCTGCAGGACGGCTGCACGTCCTGGGGGAGCAGTGGCACCAAGGGGTTTTTCACTGATTTCGTTCAGGTGTCAAACTTGCCCCTGCTCTGAGGTAAAGGCAATTCCCCTCTTGCTGCTTTAGCATCACACACGTCCCAAAGCCTGTGGGGTCCCAGCCTGGCCAGCAGATGTGAGAGAGACAAGAGGCAGAGCTTGTTCTGCCAGAGCTGAACCCGAGTGGGAGAACCACGGTGTCACCGGGTGAAGGCTGATGGAGGCTCTGTCACCACACTCTGCTCCGTGTTGGCCTGTGCTCAGCCAGAGGGGAAGACAAACTGGCTTGGGGGGACATGCTGACCACAGGGGCTGGCATGCTGTGCCTTGCCATTCTGGCCTGCTTCAGGAAGCTTTTCTTTCCTGGGGTTGTGTGTAAACGTGAGGGGAGGGAGGAGGGCCCCTCTTCTAGACCTGGGCAGTAGCAACAAATCCCCAGAACTCAGCCTGCCTTTGTGGGCTGCCAGCTGAGACGAGGAGAGCTGAAACCACCTCTGCTGAAGGAAGAAAATACCTTTCCTGATGAGTTATCCCAGGCTGTCATTATTTCTGGGCTTTCATCTTTTCAGGCTCCAATTCTCCAACCTCAAGAAGTTTAGTCTGCATCGATTTGGAGGATGGTGGCAGCATCATCCAAACTCATCCAATCCTTCCCTCTCCAACTTTCACCTACCTTGAAAACAGTCAAGAAACAGGCCTGTGCAGGAATGTGATTACAAAGTGCTTAAACAACAACCCCAGGGATGTTTTTGCCTGTAGTGGCAATGGCTGGACCTGCTGTAGGGTTTGCTTTTGTGACAAGGCCAGCTGCTGCCAGAACTGCTCCTACTTCCATCTGGAGTCTGTTTGAGATGGCAGCCATGGTTTAGGAGATACAAGGCTCACTGGGAAATGCTGTGTGGATTTGAAAGGTGTGAGTGGTCTCTAGGCAGAAATATACTAAGAGTGGGAGGGCAGACAGGGCCCAGCCTGCTTCACCATGCTGCTGGGAATAGGAGGCTGTGAGGCTGACTGCAAGACTGACCTCAGTTATTTCTACACCAAAGATGAGAGGGTCAATAGTGGAATACTGATCCAAATGCATCCTTCCCAGAGTCCTAAACTCTTGTATTGGTGGAATGCTGTGTGGCTCTGGCCAGGCTATACCAATACCAAGCCTGTCCCACAGCTCCTGTACACCTTGACAACTGCTGACGGTGACCATGAGGATGACCCAGCTTGTTCTTCCTTCCTGTGCCTTGAATTTGGGACTCAATGGGATTTGCAATTCCACCATTCTCCTAATCCAGTGCTTGAAACGAGCCCTAGAAGAACTAAGCCACTGGCTAAGGTGGAGAAAGGGAATGGCTTTTCTCCAGCTGGCTGCTTTTAGCTGAGCTGATTCCCCTGCCTGACCCCTGTTTGCTCTCCTGGCACGAGCAGCTTTGCTCACCCCGTCAAAGTGCTCCAGAAGGCAAAGCAAGAGGATTCGGCCTTCGGACTGAGCGGGAAGGGAGGTGTTGGGAAGCCAGCTCTCAACTGCCTCTCCACAGAGATCACCCCTGAGTAATTAGGCAGCCCAGGCACCCTCCTGTAACTGAACAGGAATCAAATTCCTCTCCGTTCTCCATGAGAAAGGGCTGTTTGTGCTCTGCTCCAGCCCCACCAGACGCCGAGCCCCGAGGTCAGGCTGGCAGGGGGTTGACAGATACATTGCTGTATGCGTGTGGGTGTCTGCATTTTGGTGATGACTGAGAGCTTAATTACTCTTCTAGGTCAGCTGCTCCACTTCCAAAATGGTTTTAAGGGGGCTGAGCTTCCTGCTCATTTCCTGATGGCCTCCAGTGGGGTTCGTGGCCTGACCAGCTCCTGGATACCTGGAGTACTGCCACTGCTTTCTTTGTGGCTGAAGAGGAGCCTGGGGGCTGCACAGGGCCTGGGGGCTGCCCCCCTGAGTCCCTGCCATTTAGGAAGCTTTTGGGGGTCCTTCTGCAGGCTTGGGGTGATGGGGAGGCTGCTGTTGGCTCTGTCACTTCCAGACTTGCAGATGAAGCTGTGATTAGGCTCTGTGTGTGTGTGTCTCTTCTGCCGTTTTCTTTAATTACAATCTCCGAGGTAATTTCTGACGCATCGTTAACAGTTCTGAGTAAACAAGGGGAATTCTCCAAATTATTTGCCATGAGCACAAAGGGAAATCGACTTTCATCGTCTCTCTCTTCATCCAAGTAAGAAGCTGATCTGCAGTGAGCATGGGGAAGAAGAGAGTGTTGTGGCTGCCCTCTGATGCTTCGAGTCTATTTGAGACAGAGCAGCAACACATCCAGCTTTTCCAGCTGACTGAGGCCAATTCTGCCCACAGCTTTTTGTCCCCACTGCTGAGCGAAGTGGCTGGGACTTGTCACCATTGCAACTGTATTTGCAAAATGCTTCTTGCCCATGAGAGCTCTGGGTGCTGCCTTTGAGCGTTCACCTCCCGTTTCCAGCTGGATGAATTGGAACCTGAGCTGCTCAGGAGATGGGACAGTCCAAAAGCATCCCCCAAGGCTGTCTCAGTTTGGAAGGTAATGCCCTGGTCATGGCTGTTGGGTTGAAGGGCAATACATGAGACCAGCATGGATTCAGGGAGGGAAAGAAGGAGCACTGCTATGGAGAGAGCACAGGGTTGGGAAGGGAAGGAAGGAGCATTGCCACGGAGGAACTTGGAGCTGGGAAACCAGGTGTGGTGCAAAGCAAGGACTCACAGGGATGCTGGTGTGCCCTGTGAGAGCCACAGACCGGCCTGGCAGCTGGAGAAGTCAGCTTTGCTGGGAGTCCATGGGAGAGCATTCCAGCCTCGTGCAGGGCTCCAGGGAAAGGGGCCTCGTTTCAGGGCGGCACGTGGAGCTCAGAGGAGGCAGTGCCACCACTGGAGCACGGCCCTGCTCTGACAGCCCCTTCACCCACGCTCGGGTGTGGTGGCGGAGCGTCTGTGGCAGCAGCCGGGGAGCGAAGGTTATTTATATTCATGCTGCAGCTCTGCCAGCCGTGACTCTGTTATCTGCCATGCATGAATATTATTTGAATACGGAGTTTGTCGTGACTATTCTTCCGCGTGAAACAAGGGATTTGCTGTGGGATGGGAGCCCTCCCTCTGGCTGTCAGTCAGGAGGGGTTTCCTTTTCCTGTCTCGTTGGAAGCCGCGTCCCCAGCAAGGTGAGACAGTGGACACTTTTTCTCTTGTTAATATCCATGTCTAATCTCCTCTCAGAGGGGCCCTTTGTCCTAGACTGTAGCCAAGATGAGTAATTCAGGGATAGATGAGACGCTATAATTGGTTTGTGACAAATTAAAACATTTTTCCTTTGGAGCTGAGAGCAGGACTGTGGTCTGGAGCTGTCAAGCGTCACAGGGGAGGGTGATTTTCGGAGTAAGCGCATTGCAAATTGGCTCCAGATATGCCTTGGAGTCTGAAATTAAACTCCAGCTGGTGACTCTTCTCAGTTGGGGTTTTGTTTTAGGGGGGACAAAGGGAACATGTGTGTGGAGGGACAGCCTGATCGATACAGAGAACGTGACTGGTTTTTACATCATGCAGTGAGCTGGGAACCAGAACGAGCCGTGGTGGGGATGCTGGGGAGCACCCAGAAGTGTGGTGGGACTGAGCAGACCGAGCACCAGGGTTCACCACTGCCTGTCTTTCCTTTACACTGCTCTCAGTGGTTCCTCCATCAAATCCCAGAAAGGAAGAACCAGGATGGAAAGCTGCAGATCACACCATCTCCTCTCTTGGTCACAAATGAGTGCCAGGTGCAGAACATCTTTGGGAGACGCAGGCTGGTTCTTGCCCTGTAATAATTGTTTTACTGAGCCAACAAGAGTCCCTCACCTCCACACAGAGAGCAGGGGACCAGCTAAAATTCAGGAACACAGATGATCAGGACAGACAGTTTGATTAAATACTTGGTTTTATGCTAAGGTGTTCATGAGCTGGTCTAGGACAAAGGGGTGGAGGTGGGAGGAAAAGGACTTTGTGATGTAACTGCTCAGCACAGCTGCATGGAGAGAGCTCCAGCAGCAACATCTCTGCCTCGCAGTGAAGGTGGGTGGAGAGCGAAGGAGTGCTTGGAAAGGACGTGGGTCTGTAAAGGAGGTTTAAAAGATGCAAGAGGAATCACCACGTGGGCTGGTTTGTGTGTAAATTGTGCTGGGGAAGAAAACCTCAAGATCTTGTATCTGATACAGAAGAAAAGAGAGGCCCAAGGAAGGGGTGCTGTGAGTTTCCCAGGAAGGCTGTGTCTCAAAGTGAAGGAGACAGGCTGCAAGAGAAAATTGCGGGTATGAAAACAGGGAAAGTGCAAAGGCTGTTAGTGAGCTGGAAGAGTTCAGACCCTGGAGGTGCTGGGTGAGGAAAGGAGGAGATCTGGGCATCTCCTAGATACAAGGAGTAAAACGAGCAGGTCACGGCAGCAGGGTGATAGTGGCGGGGAGTTGGGGGGCTTGGAAGGAAAGATCAGAGGATCTGGTTTAGCAATGGAAAGTGCATAGATGCAGCAAATCCTGAAAGGCAGGATCAGATGGTGAGCTGTGACTGGTGTCACTGGCATTAAGACGTTAGCTAATCCGGTTTAAGGGGATAAGCCCAAGAAAAACTGTGGAGACCTAAATTGGAGCTTGTCACTCTCCTGTGGAAAGCAGAAGTGTGGAGGGGAAGGATTTGCTGAAAGAGCCCCTGGATGGTTGGTCAGAAACAGAGGGTGATTGGAGGATTGCTGTGAAGAGGAAGGGTCAGGAGGTATCTGGTGGGAAGCAACAGGAAAAGCAAGAATCACCAAAAGCAGAGAAACCCAGGAGCCTTCTGGGGAGCACAGTCTCTGTTAAAAACTGACCTGTAGCCCATCCTGTTGGTGAAGCTGGCAAGGTAGCAGGGAATCTACAGAAACCCAGTGTTTTTGGTCTGGGAAGCTTATATGATGCATATCAAAGCCAGGATGTAAATTGCATAAGTGTGATGTAGGTCTGGCACTAAAGTGATAAGAGTCATATCAAGGGAATAACTTAATTAACTGGTCTTGATCAAAGAACTATATGGATTCAATAGCCCAGTTTTCAGCACTAAATGATGAAGTTTAGAAAAACTGTACTTGACACAATTATCAATTTTCCTGTCCAAGAAGCTTTGAAGTGCTATTAAGAAGGGACAGTCTGTTGTTCTGTTTAGGACAACTTTCTCCTTCCCTCCAGTGATCACGAGGCAGAGGGGCTCCCTCTCCTTTTCAAGTGCTCATTTGAAATGGTCTGAAGCACAATAAACCCTGGATGTCAAGGGGAATGGTACTGTGGCTTTCACAAATTAATTATTTCAGATGATGTAAATCAGGAACAAAGAGCTGCCCTTTCTCTGCCAGCCAGAAAAAAAAAAAAAAAACCAAAAAAACCCAAACAAAACAAAACCCCAAACCTCTTTATTTCCCTATAGCTTTCATTTTGCTCAGATTTTTGGAGGGAAAGTGATCCCATTTAACTTTCATCAGTCCTGGACCATCCAGTCCCTCTGACAGATCATGCTGTTCAAACAAGATGCTGGGTAGGAGCAAGGAATGAGTTAGGCTGTAGAAAGACTTCTGGAAGTCTTTACAATACTAACTGCCATGGCTGTCTGTCCAATCTGGATGTGTCCGTGTTGCCATAGTGTTGGTGTCTATCTCACAAGCTGGGTTCCTGTGCTGAGTGACACTCTGGGACAAAGGGAGAGGGAAGTGTCCGGCCAGGATGAACCACCTGCTGGTGCTCCAGACTCAGGTGATTTGTCCAGCTGAGCATCTTCCTCTTGATGGGTCCTCAGCTGCTGCCTCGCACAGGTGCTGTACTTGGGTTTGCACCTGGATTAACCTGCACACCTTCACAGGATGAACCTGCACAACCTCACAGTTATTTTGAGGGAAATGGAGTATGGGCAGCCCCACACTGCACCCGCATCATTGCCTATGCCCTCCTTCATTTGCTGGTGGTTTCCCTCCCCTCCCTCAAGTCCATCTGGCATCCTGGACACTCACCCTTCTGCTCAGGTGTGGTGCAGGAGATAGGTCTGTTCTCTGCTATTACCTTGGCAGATCTCAACCAGGGATTCCAGAGGCATCTGCACACTTGGATGTGCCTCCTGGAAAAGGATGCCCAAACCTTGTCAGTGCCAGTGATGGGAGTAAAGCCCTACTGCTTCCAGCTACTGCTACCTGGGAACAGACTTCCCTGTGCTTCTCCATTCTTTGGGCACTGGGTCCTTTCCACTGGTGAGTATCTCATTGCCAAGGCAGGGAAAACTGGGAACGTGTCTTGTCTGTCCAGTGCAGTGTGAGGCTGCTGTGAAAAGCTGAGAAAGTCCCTTGGGAAATTGAGGATTAATTCAATTTCTTTACGACTCCAGGACTTCCCTCTGCAGAACACAGATGGACTCCGAAATGAGGTGGTTCCTCCTCCCGGGCAGAAACAGGGAATGATTTCCAAAGGCGGCGAGCCCAAGGTCCTCTTGCTTGGGTCTTCCCCAGAATAAGACGAGTGATGGCAGTGGGATGATTCCCTCTCCGAGCCACACTGCTGGTTTTTCTCCAGGAGATGGAAGGAAGCTGGGTGCCGATAGCCAGGAGGCAAAGCTGCAGCTGGCCACGCCGGCTCCGAATAGCGAGGGCAATTAGAGATCAGAAGAGCTGGGGTGGCTTCGTCACATTTCCCTGCTGCTGTTCTGGAGGTGATAATATAATTCATATCAGAAGAGTTAGTGGGCTGAAAATGAATTGGAGAAATCAATCCAGAGGGTATAAATGAATTAGCATGTAAATGAGGACACTTGCTCTACATAGTTTAATATTGCCTGCAGCTGTAAATAATTCCAGGGATGGAATCAAAAGCCGCAAACAACTTCATTTTTGTGCTCCTCCCCCGTCCGGGAGCACCTGCAGCTATGACCGACCCACCCTTGCAGAATCATCGCATTGCAAGGGAATTAAAGGAGATGAGATGTATAAACTTTTTTTTATTTCCCCCCTGACTGGCCATTATTTACAAGACTGCTGTTCCCGGTTCTGTGCATCAAGTCCCTGTTTGTGCATGCACATGGCAGTCTGAGTGGTGGGGAAGGGGAGGTGGGGAACCAGCCAGTGGTGAGATCTCATGCAGCGCATCATGAACCATCCAGGTCACCCTGTGGTGGGCTGGCGTGAGTGTTAAATAGCAATTTCTCACCAAACAGCTGCAGTATGAGAGGTCTCCATTGGGGTGGAGGACTTAACCCTGCTGGGGTGCCTGAGGGAGGGAGGGAGAGGTGGGTGCTTGGAGAGCAGGAGCTGGCTGGGGTAGCACCTTGGTTCTTGGAGCTATCTGAGGAGATGGCATTTCCAAGGGGTGGGAAGGCATTTGCACAGGGGGCTTTGAATGGTGTGTGCAGTCTGGAAAACTGGAAGAGGAGCAGAGCCAGGTCATCAGAGTGGGGAGGGTGCAGGAAGCCCCTTTATGAGAGGCGACTAAACGAACACAGCTTATTTGGCCTAATGAAAGGAGGGCTGTGAGATGTGATTGCACAGACAGATAAACACAAGGGAGGGAGAGGAGCTAGTTAAGCTAAAGGCCAGTGATGATACCAGAACATGCAGATACAAACCAGTCATGAATAAATTTCAGAGGGAAATGAGATGGAAGTGTCTAAGCACCAGAGCAGAGACTGTGGACGAGCGCTGGAGAGTCCACACAACCAGGCTGCTCTTGCACTGGCGTTTGACTGTAAAATAGGATTATAGGAGCAGCTCCCTCGAGATCAGGCAACTTCGTTTTGTGATCTGGGAAGTTCTGCCTGTTGCCAAAAGCCCCTTTATTATTCTGGCAGGGGAAGGATGCAGATCTGAGGAAGGGCATATGTCTCGTTGAGTGACTCCAAGAGCGGTTGTTGAGAGCTTTTGGAGTGGTGCTGATGACAGGAGGTTAAAGATGATCCTCAACAGTCTTTTATCTGTACTTCCCTCTTGTTTTTTGACACTGACGGATCACTGAGTTCCCTCTTTCATCAGGTTGGAGTTTCAGGTTCTGCACTAACTAGATCTCCCAGGTGGACTGGAAACACTGATTAAGATGGATAGAGTGAAAGCAAGTCCATTAAATTGTTAATAAAGAATATTACACACATACCTTAATCTGCAGCTAGCCTGACACTTTATAAAAGTACATTAGGATATAATCCAATTGAAGCCACAATATCGAGAACATCTTATCTCATCACAAATTGAAATTATATCATATTCCTCATTTCTTAAATTAAAAAGCTAAAACCTTTTAGTTTGCTCTCATATGCTTGTGTAAAACTTAATCAGTGGTTTTAACAACATTATTTTTCAATATGGGCCATTTCTGCTCTCATTTATTTACAAGAGAGAACTTCCTGGTAGAAGAAGTGATTCAATTTGCGGGAGGATACATCAAGCACTTAAGGATTTTGTAGGGATTGATTGATTATTTATCGTGTTATCTTGCCTGGAGACGTCTGATATGCCTGTGCTTTTGCTATCTCTCATTCCACCTAATGCTCTCCCTTTGCATCTCACTCCCCTCCAGTGCCAAGGGCGCTCTTCCCGCGCACGTGCGTCTGCACGGGCCTGTCGGAGGGAAACGGGGTCAGGGGAGGCAAGGCTGGGGTTGTCCCTGCTGGGATGAAGACCCTGGACTGGGCAGATAGGAGAGATTAATTTCACTGGAGATAGCACAGAGGGGAGAGAGGTGAAGGGGTGGTTTGGAGTTCTGCTGGGTTTTGACCGCAGGCTGCGGCACTGCTCAGCTGCACTTCTCTGAGAGTGTCAGACATGTCCTTCCTTGCAGGGGAACGAGCTGGGACACTGAGAGGCTGGATGGTTTGCTGGAAGTGCCCCCAGGAGCAGAAAATAGCCCTCAAGGGCCATCAGCTCTGGCTGGTAGCTGGTCACCTTCCCGGGGTAGCTATAATCACCTTCAAGTTGCCCTTGAAGCACTCAATGAAGTCCTGGCACGGCCATGGGACAATGCTTCCCACTCAGCTGAGTTGTCCCAGTGCTCCACTGCCAGTGGCTTCTCCAGGGATCTTTCCAAAAACATCCTTACACTTATGAGGAGTCTGGTGACCCAGTAAGACCAGAATTGGGGTGCAGAGAGGAAGGGGCCACCTCTTGATGCTTAAAGGAAACCACTCTCACAGCAATGGCTCATTATCTCCCAGTGTGGCAGAGGGGCTCATTAGCAATGACAATTAGCATGTCCTTCATGGAGGTGTCAACCCAAGGCCTAAGGGGTGACATGCAAGGTCTCCCTTTGCAGGGGGATGACCCCCAGGAGCCCTGCTAGAGGGCTGTGGCTTGAGATTCGTCTTGAACATTGGCCACTGTTTGGTGCTGGAGCATGAGTGGGAGAAGGAGGGATGTTGTCAGTGCGAGCTCCTGCCCTCCCATCCCTGGCTTTGGGGCATTGGATATAGCAGGAAAGAAAACTTTTTTGATTTATGCAAGCAAACCATGACAGTAGAAATTCCAACCAAACCCTCAAGTGTTTGGACTGTGGTTGTCTGTCTGGCAGGGGAGACACTGGGAACAAGGACATTTGAGGTTTATTCTTTTCACTGTTGTAGATTTTGGCAAATCGCTCTCCCTGTCATAGTTTTCCCTGAGCAGTTTGAGATCAGCTGGGTTTATTCTTTTATGAGTATTGGAGTGCAGGAATTGCTGTCTTCTGGTGAAAATAAATACAGAAATCCTGAAGCACAACTCCAAAGAGAGATGAGCCTGCAAAAAAGCACCACGCTGGAAAGGGAGTATGTTTAGTTTGTCTTATTTTTCTTTTGCTTTCTGGGATTTTAGGATTCCTGTTACAGGGATTGCACCAAGATGACAAACTAGAGAGTTTTCAAAATGGAAACACAATCCCCTGACTCCAGGAGCTCAGACTTAAACATCAACAAATAGCTCAGGATGCAGTGCGAGTGCTGATGGAGCAGCTGACTCGGCGAGCGTGGAGGTGAGCAACTCCAGAGCCCCACAGAGCCCCACAGCCCTGATTTGCTGAACCCAGTGGAATGAATCCCTCTATTGGATGATCCATGGGCATGGGCCTCCGCGGGATCGGGGCCAACATTTGCCAAGTGCTGCGAGATGCTTGGATGAAAGGCACCACAGAAGCGCAAAGTATTACTTTTTCATGATTGCTGCAGTTGCTATCCTTGGGGCTGTCCAAATATTGTTGTTCCAAGTGAAAATATAAAATCCTTTTGGCACGTTTCTGTTTTGCATTGTGATAAATAGAAATGCAGGAGGGGGAAAAAAAACCCTCCTCCTAACAGTGAGAGAAGGAGAAGCAGCCCCTGTGCAATTTGTTACACATCTCATATGTCTCTGACTGCTAGCTGTAGAGATATTTAGAGGCAATATTTAGCCAACCCAGTGCACAGCCTCTGGAGTCCCAGCTTCTGCTTTGGTCCATGCTTGGTTGAGCCTTTACAGCAGCTTTATGGTTTTTCTGCACAGCATTTCAGGAGAGGCTTTGGTTCTGGAGGATGCCAACTGCGCCGAGTGGAGCTAAGATGATTAATCAAATTATTTGAAGGGCGTTCGCCAGAACTGGGCAGTGACCAGTCTCCGTCCTAATCTCTGGATTGAGATGTCAAGCTGGCCTCCAGCTCGGAGCGCTGAGCTCGCCAGGAGGCGGAGGGTGGAAAGAAATCTCCGGCAGCAAACAGCCTGGCAGGGCTGCTCGTGCTGGGGAGGGCCACTGGCCATCAGGGGCCATGGGCTGGTGCTGCCCAGTGGGCTGGGGGAGCCTGGGGGGCTCTGCATGTCAGGCAGGCCGGACAAAACTTCTCCAGCTGTCGTGGAGCAGGAATAAGCCGATGGTTGTGCCTCAAGCTGCCTTCCTCCCACCAGGCTGCAGGGAAGAAGGGCGAATGGTTGGGATGTGCAGAGCTCCTGCTCCTCCCAGCTGGCCCCAGGATGAGGGCTTCTCTGCCCCCATGTGATTTCAGGTTGTTGCCAAGCAGGATGGAGGAACAAGTGGCCTGGTGTGGAAGAGATACAGGCATTGACCACGTCGTTTTGAACTTGGTGCCAGTGTCAGGTGCTATGGGGAGCTGGGGCTTTGGTTGGAGCCTTGCAGAGAATGGTGCGGGGTGGGTAGTGTGGGACGAGGCTGGCAGAGGGCTCCAGGAGATGAGGAACACAGCGGGAAGCAGGGACTTTGGCTCCGTGATGCGCTTTTCACTTCAGGGACCAGCTGGGTTTGTCACCCACCTGCTTTTGTGTTCGGTTATATTCACAGTTAAAGACGAAGCCAAAGCACCTGAGGAGGAGAAGGCACATGCTGCAGCAGCACAGCCCAGGGCAGCTGGGCTGGGGTTAAGGGGAAAGCCACTCCCATGGGGACGAGGGACCGTGCTCTGCCCTCCTCCCCCGCTGCTCTGGGGATTGCGGGCAGATGGGCTTTCCCCAGTGCCAGGGCGAGCTCTTGGCACTGCTGCGCAGGGAATTGCAGGTCTCACTCTCCTCTCCAGCTGGCTGGGTGGGCAGGGTCTCTGCTTCTACGTGAGCCCCAAAGCGTGCCGGGATCCCCTCTGCCGCATGAGCTGACAGCACCGGAGGTGTTTTACGCACCACTGCCCTGAGCATCCTCCCTCCCTGCCCTCCCCGGCACGCCGGACGCTGATTTCCCGTCCGCCGCTCAACTCCTCCTCTGCAAAAAACCTCTTTGCATCTCTCCACGTCCCTTCCAGCCCCAAGCCGGGGGCTGTCACCCCGGGCCGGAGCGGCGCTGGGGCCGCGCGTGTGCGGGACCCCGCTCGCCATCTGCGCGGCTCCGGCCGGCGGCCGCTGGCTCCGGGCCAGCCCGCCGAGGGTCGAGCATCCCTCGGCCGCCTCTCCGGGCACCCGGAGCCCACGGCACCGCCGTCACGTGCGGCCATCAGCTGATGGGGAGGATGACTCAGCCGGCAGCTGTCGGGCCCCTAAAATAATGACAAAAACAATTAGCAGTCCAAGCAGTAGCCTCTCCTTAATTATCTCCTCCGAGTTTAATTAACTAGCTAAATTATCAGCAGTAATGTAGGCATTAATTATGTCAAATTACAGTGTAAAAATCACAAAGTGTGGAAAATGTCAATTCAGCTGCGCTCACCTGCCGGGCTGAGACAGTGCCGGTGACAGAGGCTCAGGCTGGCGCAGGGGACGGGCTGCTCTCCCTCCCCGGGGGCTCAGGATCCCGCCACGACAGCCCCGGTGACACCACGGGGACACCGACAGCGCTGCCGACAGGAGCCGGTGGCACAGTTTTAGTGGGGAGCCGGTGGGGGCTGCCTGGATAGGTGCAGGAGTGGGGAGGGGGGAGCATTTTGGCTCTGGCAGAGGGAGGGGAAGGAGCGTGGCTCCCCAAACCAGATGGCTGGGATGCTGAATTATTAAATTATGAATATTAATACAAATCAGACACGGAAGAGGTAATAATTTTGCTGCCCTACAGAAATAATTAACATAATTTTGATAAATTACATGATAAGAGAATCTCAAAATTGAGGTAGATTTATCTTAATTAATATCTTGGACTTGCTCCGAAAGGTAAATTGTTCCACTGGGGACTGGGAAAGGGTGAAGAAGGGGCCCCTGGCTCTGAGAGCCGGACCTTTTCCCGGGGTTAGCATGGGAGGGAGGACGGGCACCCCCTCCAGGCTGCACCTCACCCGTGGCTCAGAGGGTACAATGTCAGGGTGATTCCCACCCCCGTGGGGACACCGAGTGACTTCTTTCAGGTTGCACGGGTCGGTCAGAGAGCAGAAGTCTGAGCTGGTGTCTCCAAACTCCTTAGGACCCAGTGCCACCCTCCCCTGGGCTCTGACAGACATTTATCCAAGGCACCGTGCAGGGCAGGCACTGAGGTCTGAGCTTGCAGGATAAATGGCTTCACCAAAATCTGCCGTTCTGTTTTTGAGTGATCTGCTTCACCATCACTCACTGTAGTGTTGCCACTGTCCTGTGTGGTTTTCCTTTGGCTTGTGTGACTCCAGGTAAGTCCCTGTCCCTCTCCAGGTGTGTGTGTGATGGTGGGCAGTGCCCTTCCTTTTGCCAGGCTGTGGTCATTGCCCAGGTCCTGGTGCTGCTCATCATCTCTGCCTGCAAAGCTGAAAATCTGCATGTACAGATGGAGTGTGCAGATTTCTTTATGTGGCATAAAATGTTGTACTTAAATCCCAGAGCCATCCTAGGAGGGTGTCACCTCCCAGCAGTGAGTTAACCCCCAGAACATCCCCAGGCACAGGCAATGCTGGTGCAGATGTGGGCATGGAGATCATCCATAGCTCGTGGCAGCAAAGCTGCAACTCCAATTACAGAGCTAATTGCAAAATTAAAGTCAATTATTCTTTACTATGACATTTTTGTAATGTCAGATCAGGGAAAGTAGGAGGAGATGTTATCTGCACATCCATATTGTCCATTTTAAATGTCCAGAGTGGTGGCCCCACTCCAGTTCTGCCTGTAGCCTGGTTATGTTTCAAGTATGTGTCTGCTGAAAGGCCTTAGAGCTCACTTGATGTATTTCTGACACGGGTGAGCAGGAGGAGAGTGAGGAGCTGCCAGGAGAGGCTGTTCTCAGGAGGCTTCAGTCTTGGTCTTGAGCTCGAGAGGTTTTTAGATTCACATCCATGCGTTTGCCAGCTTAATTGGCAAAAGCTTTAATTTTTCAGAAGGGTTAGAAATCTTGTTGATCTGTTCCCACTGGCAGGATTTAAAGCCTCAAACACTTTACTTTTTCAAAGAGCTGTACAAATGTTAACTAATACAGCCCCAGTTAAGCATCACCTCTAGATGGGGAAACAGAGTCGCACGCTGCATGAGTCCCTTAGCCTGGACGGGGAGTTGTCCTGTGCTTCATCCAGAAGGCGCTGTCATCTCTTCCAAGCCTTCCCCACTCCGCCTGATCCCCTTGCCTTGCTGCTGTAAAACCAAGCTGTATTTAATTGGTTTTGGCTGTGCAGAAAATAACAAAAAGGAAAAACCCAAAGCCACTGATTGCCACGATGCCAAATCACAAGCTAGGAGCAGAGACTTGTCACCATGTGGCAGCATTGGTGCATCCAGGTGAGACCAGGGATGGTGCCCAGGATGATAAGGGATATTCCTGGGTCACAATGACCAATAGCAACCAGTACTGGGAATATCATTTGTGGGAAATGCACAGCAGGAGATGCCTTAATGGGGGCTTCCAGCTCTGGGCCGGATGCTGTAGCTGTAAGTTACATTTTTTAAGGGAAGTCAATACTGTTATGGAGCATATGGGCCAGCACCCCACACGGTCACTCTGACACCCCTGCTGCTCCCCACCCAGCTTGTGGAGTGGCAAAAGAGGGAACTTTACCTTGGGATTCCCTCTTGTGCGGACCCCATCAAACTGTCCCTGTGGCTGGAGCTGTCGGCAGCCGCTGCAGCAAAGAGGGAGGTGAAGCCACGTGTGTGCACAGTGCTGGAAATCCTGTTCAAACAAGGGTGCCCTGCTGAGGGACACCAAACGTGGCTCTGTGCCACTGTTCCCTTGGCTGTGTCCCGCCGGGGCTCCTGCGGGTTCAGTGAGCCTGCTGGGCAGCCCTTCCTGGCACCCAGGCTGATGGCACCCAGCTCCAGCCAGGGCAGGGGCACCTTGGGGCTCCTGCTTCCACCTCTGTGAGTATTTTCCTCGCAGAGCAGGTAGATCCCGGGCTCTGGTGTTGCAGGGATGCCCCTGTGCATCCCTGGGGAGTTGTTGGGCCGGCAGGCTCACGCTGTGTGTAGATTTATGCACACACACACACACACACACACACACAGGGAGGGCCTGGCACAAACACCCAATGCATCCAACCATTCAATCTGAGCCCAGCCTTAACCCCTTCCCTGCTGCAGGAGGCAAATCCTGGGGCTCAGTGCTGTCAGGAGTGGGGGACATGCTGCTGGTGGCACTTGGAGCCATTGAGATGGGAAGAATGTGACTGGCCCTTGGGGGGACCAGGTTGTTCAGTTGTGTCCAAGTAGGGGCTGGAGAAAGGAAATTGAAGCCCAGTGTAATGTAAGGCACAAAGGAGGGGTTTTAGGAGGTCTGGGTGGAAGAAGGGTTGGGTGGAGAGTGGAGTTGGAAGAATTCCCCCTTTCAGGCACCAACCTGAGCTGTGGGAGGAGAGTGTGGAAGGTGAGGGAAACTGAGGCAGGGAAACAGATGGACATATGTGGAGAGGGGCAGTTGTTGGTGTGACTGTCCTGCTTCTGCAGGACAAGGATGGGATGTGGGGGTGAAGGACACTTGTATGGGGAGAAAGGATGCAGGCTGATACAGCAGGAGAGTGCAGGAGCAACCCCTACATTTGCACATATGGGTGCAAGCAAGATGTTCTCACCTGGGGGAACACATCTGTGATGTGGAGCTGATGGAAACCTCATCACTCCCCTCCTCTTGCAAACTCCCCTCTGCTGGGGCTGGATGGGGGGAGACTGGCACTGCTTCTGCCTTTTGTGGTTGCTGTTTCCACTTTGTTTCAGGTTTCTCCTCTGTTGGGACTTTGGGCCTTCCCGTTCCCCAGTAATTATATAATTACTTCACAACATGCTGCAGGAATAGTCAGGGAGAAGGCTACAGCTAGCACAACAATGGTGACAAGTAAAACATTAATTTCTGGAGTTCTTTTAATTAATTCATCAGGAATCGTGCTGTGCGGGATGATTACGTTAAAGTGTTTAATTACAAATTTATATGTAATGATGCACTTTAATTACTTTGGACTGGTACAATATTATTGGGCCCTTTTCCCAAGATTCCTGGCACTGGGTTTGGGCTGCACATAAGCAGTGCCATGGATGCTTGTGCCTCTAAATTATTTACATGGCATGGGAGAAATCCAGTCCTGATTGATGAGAGCAAATTCCCCCCTTAGCTGAACGGGCGCGAGGGCCTTGGGGAATCCGGGGAGGGAAGGTCAGTGTGGCGTGCGTGTGTCAGGCAGAACATCAGGGCACTTTTTGTTGGAAGAATCGAGGTTAATCTGGTGGAAACTGAAGTGATAGAGAGCCAGGCACGATAAATATTTATCAAAGGGACCAGTGTCAGGATTCTGCCTCACCGGTGCAGATATGTCCTGGATGGATCTCACGAAGCAGCACGAGACGCTGCTGCAAGCAGCCCTTGCCAAGCACGTCGGGTGGTTCCTCCAGCTCCCCTCCTTTTGCTCGTCCCCCTTGCCTTTGTCCTGCCTGTCTTTGTGTGCATGTGTGTGTGTGTGTGTGTGTGTGCATGCACACTCATTTTCTTTCCCTTTAGGCTCCCATTTTCCCCTCATCCCATCTCTATTTGCCTCCGTGCACGGGGAGCATCTGTCATTCTTCTTTCTCCTTTGTCAGCATCCTCCCAGGCTAGACAGACCCCAGAGGGATGGCCACGCTGTTAGAGAGGCCTGGGAGCTAAAGGGCTTCAAGGAAGTTTGGGGTCAGCCTGTCTTTAAGCTGCTCTACATGCAAAATAGCCACTTGTGTAGTATATATATAATATATATAAATA
>VYZT01013755.1:0-12196 GCA_013400735.1 Pomatostomus ruficeps
CTGCCGCGGCTGATGGTGGAGGGATCTGAAAAGTCCCACACTGTAGCGCCGAATGCCGCGATGCTGCCGGTAGGGGCACCGAGCATCCTCTCGCGGTTCCAGGGGCTGGTGGGCTGCTTCGGGAGCACGGGAGGGCTGGCAAAGGTCCAGCAAGGTTTCACCCAACCCACCGATGATCCAGGCATGCCGAGGAAGGAGAGACAAGCAGGGGCCTTCCCAGATGTTTTATTCGGGCACCAGGATCGTGCCAGGGAAGCGCTGGCACGGCGTGTTACAGTTACATATATACCAACACATGGGGGTGGGGCAGGATACAAACATCCTATGGGGAAGGAGTGCAGGGTTTGAATTTGCCAAATGCATGGTATTTGTGGGTTGGCAGGTGACTTTACCGAGACATATACTTATCCCATGCCTGCACCCATTTCCCATGGGATTAATGATCTGTGTCTTTTTAAACACATAAGTAGCTCTTTCCAAGTGTTTAACATTACTGCAGAGATGTCCAGGAAAAATCATTCCACATCTGCCGTGAACTGATGAAATGTATACTGTTTGTACCAGTTTAAGTGTGAACCTAATTTTTTTTCCTCTCATCAGAGCTGAAAAAATCCTTCACATGTAAACAGTCTGAGGGACTTTCTTCTGTGCAGCACCCCAGCAGAATGAATCTCCACAACAAAATTTTGTGAAAGTCAACCTTAAAGAACAGAACTATTCACACTCAAGTTTAGTGTGAAATTCACAGTGGCATTAAATCCTTTGCAGACCCCACTAGTTAAGAAACACAAGTCAGCATGGCCTAACTGAGTCAGCACAAATTAATTAACAAAGCAGTGAATTTTTAGTAAAAACATGCTACTGCCTAGGGGCTACTTCCTATTGCTTCTTCCTTATTTTCCCCATATGAACTGACCCACATGCCACTCCTTTTTATTGCAATGTACTTTAGTACTGTTTATCTGACAGGGTATGGTGAAGAACACACCGTACATCCTAGAGATATATAAACCCTGCAATATATATATAAACTCTACAATAGCTATAGTAATAAACTGCTCCTGCTCTGACCTCAACTAAATTGAATTCCCATTATTTCTGTGTCCATAAGATGATAGAAAATTCTCTCCTTGAAACTTAAAAATCAATCCATATTTTATAAATGTCAGGTTTTACTGTTTTCCTCAGGCAAAACTCCCGAAAAAGTTTAATGAACATTTAGGTTGAAGACTATGAACCTTAAGCCTACAATAAGTTTCTTAAAATGATGCTAGTTTTGTAAGAATACATTAATGGCTGTGTAAGGATCTGAATGAAAGATGTAAAATATCAATTTATCTGCCTTCCGTTCCCAAAGAGTTATGCCATGACTCAAAACAATTCCAGCTTAAGAAAATTCAAGTTTTTGACAGGAAATATGGATACTGTTTTACTTGTCTCTTACAGGCATTGTGTGACGAAAAATGGTGACCCTTCAATTCAGTATTATTTTACTTTTTGTGCTCAGTTTTTTGTAAGTAGTCATTTATTTAAAAGAAGAGACTTTCCACTGTCACAGTCTCATTAATCTTCCCTGTTTACTGACAGTTAAGTTTTGAATCATTAAGGATAGTTAAAGGTTGCAGTTCTGCTGCTTTCCTCTAACTTTTCTATTTTTAGTAAGAGAGAGAAGGAGGCTAAATCTATCCCAGTGTTTGTGAAACACTCATGCAGCCCAATGGGAATTACATACATCCCAAAAAGCATCTGTGGCACAGTAATAACTAGGATTGTCTTCTAACATGCAGCGTGCTTCCTTCCTGAGTGACTCCTTAAGCCAGTTGTCAGTCAGAATATTTCAGCCCCTGTGGGAAAATCTGTTTTCCCACCACTAATGCAGTACTATCCAGCAAGTCTAAAAATTTCCATTCACTAAACAGTAGCAAAGATCCATTATTTTCCTCTTTGTTCTCATTATAAAAATGTAGCTCACATATGGTGTGGGAGGGAAATGCTACAGAGTGCACTTAGAGGACATATATTGTTGAATTAGAATTGTCACTAAAAGTACATTTGAAAAGTCACTGAAAACAAAGTAAACCTCTATCAACTAATGCATTAGATAGTAATCTGGTCTGATTCACACACAAATGTAATAGTCACAAGTACAGATAAAATAGTCTTGGGGTATCTTAATTTTTTTCTTTGTAATTGCAGTTATCAATGTATTTTTTCTGATCTTCTGTAGTAGCACCAAAATCTAGCCTCTACCCTTGACTATCAAGATTTTCCAAGTGCTATAAGCAAGATGTAGATTTCTACGGGATTTTTTGTCAGCTTCATCTTCCTGTGTGGATTGCCATTTGGTACACACAACCAGTCAACTTGACTTTAAATCAGAGATTGTGCTAGTTCCTGTTCTTGCTACACAGTCATAAAGTCATAACTCTTGAGAAGACCAGCATATGAACTCCTTTTTTATGCAAAATTTTAGGCATGATTTTTAAAAAATTATTTTAATGTAAAATAAACTCATAATACTTCCTAGGATACTTCATTGGATTCATGTTTATGTGGATAAGAAGTTCCTAGGGTATCCCTCTGGACAGCAAAGTAGAACAACGAAACTGCGCTGCTGAAAACATAAAACCCTTTAAATACCCATACACACAAACTGCATTTCTAGACACTGTGTGCTGAAGATTTTTAAAGGCAAAACCAAGCTTTCCTAGGCTAAAGGGTTGTCCTTAAATATGAAAGAGATGTGGTTTTGCCTTTGACATTGACCTGCTGTACTGGAAAAATATGTTGTAATCAGCATAAAGAATTGCTTGACTTGGGTCAGAGATTACAGATAGAAAATTTCTCTTTGCACAATTTTATTTCATGTATTGCTCTTTGTTTTTTTTTAAAGGATCTCTTAGTTGTGCTTAGGGTGATGGAAGTCTTTACTTCATATGAGCAAATGCCTAAACTATCTGCTTTTCTCTCTTCTCCTCATGAAGTGTCTGAGGAATGACAGATATTTACCAAGATTCTATAGGAAGGCCAAACAGTTCTTGGTTCCTCAAAGATCATTCTTCCCCTGTGAGGTGTATTGCACCCAGTTATTCTGAACACCAATTTCAGGCAATAGAAAAGGTCACCCTGCCCTATCAAGTGCTGCTTAAAGCGATGGCTTACTTGTATCCATTCACCAATTAAATCAACTGAAGACTCAGAAACTATCCCTGGTGATGGGGCCTTTGTTATCCTGAAAGGCAAGATTCCTATGTTCAGACAGGAATGTCTGTCTGTGATCTGTGCCTGGATATGCAAGTGTACATATATGTGTGTGTACTTGTGTGTGGTCTATACGTGTGCTCTATATGCGTGTGCCCGCTCTGAACATATCTTGGACCATGCTGATGATTGGACCAGGAGACACGGAGACATCTCACCCTTTATATGCCCTTGAAATATGGCCATTTAAGGTGTTCTTTCAAGTTCTTTGTGCACTTGCATGGCTATGGAGATAATAAAGGCCAGCTCAGTAGACCAAATATAGCTTATCTTCACATTTTCATAAGTGGCTTCTCTGATACAATGTTACAACGTACATAGCTCTTACCTATGAGAAATTCTGTGGAAGACAAAACCAGTGCTTAGGTGTGGGATTTCAATTGTCACTACTGCTAAATGGGTCACCAGAATTCCAGCTTCTTCCAAGAAACAAAACTCAAAATAAGAAATATTTATTCTCCACTGTCTTTAAGGAGTTTCAGGAAGAATATGATCTATCTTGTATTAAGCTTTTCAGGGAAAATGAAAACAAGAAAAAAGAAAAAAGTAAAAAGATTTTACCTTACTCAAACTTTTATCAGGAAGAGAGAGATATTTGAGCACAACTTCATGAACTTGTCACTACATGTGTATTTCAACTAGATAAGCTGCATCTGGAAGACACCACAGTACGTAGCTGATGAAGATCAGTCTTTGTACGTGCAGATTGGCTGACAGTTTATGCAATCTCAAGTTCTGAGCCTGGCCTGTTCTCTTCAAAAGTTACTTGTAGGTAAGCTAGGAGTGAATGGGAATTCACAGATGACATGTCTCTCTTTTCTGCAATTCCCAGCTGAATCAGAAGAATTCTGCTTGGGAAAGGCTTGTAGAGGAACACTATGGCCTTTACTTGAATTTAGTTTTAGTGCGACTTCACTTCAGCTGTCTCTGCCAATCATCATCTGCGTGCCCCAAGTCAAAGATGCTTTGATACATCCCTAAATTTTGAGTCAGATACCCTTCTCTTGCTAAGGGCAGATCTACTCACCTTATTCATGAATTACACAAGGTTCTCTTTCAAATTTGAAACCATGAACCCAAATCTTTGAATAATTAAATATTGTATAAACTTTAGTTCAATTGAAAGTAGACATACAGCAAAAGTATTCCTTATGCTCAGCCAGCAGTTTATTTTTGAAATGTTCTCATTTTTTTGTTCTAAATTCTTTGCATGGTGGGCATATCATGTGACTTCAGCAATTTGAGTTAAGGTTACTCAAATTATTGATGGAACTCTTTTGAGGTAAGAATTTTCTTTGTGTCTTCACTTAAAATATTACCTAGCACAGCCCCCCTGCAAAGCAGAAACAATGAGGTACAGCAGTTAGTTCTTGCACAAAAGATTCTACTCACCTCAGTGAGGGTGAATTTCATTCCAAGTCCTGAAATGCAAAGGATTGCAACAAGTCAGACACCAGTTCTTCCTTTTTTTACAGTATCAAATAATATTAAAATTAAAATCACAGACTGCAGTTTTTAGTGCATCAGTAATATTTTTAATAGCTTGATTTGTAGGTAAATATATGCAATGTTGAAACCCTTTCTGTGAATAGGAACAAAACTGATCATTTCACAAAAGCAGTTAATTAATTATCTCTATGTCCTTGAGTTACAATTTTATTTATGGAAATTAACATAATTCTAAATAATAGGCAAAACTTTTTCTGGTTTTGCTTCTTTTGTCTCACTGTCTGCCTGCCAGTTTCAACTTCTGTTTAACGTCTACAATTGATGTAACACTTAGGTAAGGCAATCACTGATGATTGATGAAAACCTCCTCATGCAAAAGAAACTAAATCAGTAAACTCAAATAAACTTTCACAGGAGAGTTTCTTACTCTCAAGTAAGAATTGTCAAAGCAGTTTCAGTTGAACCTGGCAGCTATGCACAACATTCTAAAATTACTCTCAAAATTCTTTATCAAATAATTATTATTCACATATGTTGACCTCTTTACAGATATTTAGAGATAAAATTTCAGTTTTCATTACATTAAAAGTGAAATCACATTTCTCCTAGGTGACTAGTTATCCATTACATTAGCTCCATTTTATTCAGGTAATATTGAGGTTTTTTCTCCCCTTGTAAAATACAAAGTTGGTTTTAGTTGCAGGTATTTTCATTTTCTGACAAAAAACTGGATTTAAAATTGCACCTTAATTATTACTGTAATATACTTTGAAAATATAAGCTTTGCTAGTGTTTGCACCTGTTGCAGTTTCAAAAATTTGTGTTCCAAAAAGCTGCATGATAAAATATGAGTAATGTCCAAACAGATGCATTTTCAGTTACATAGCAATATCTGGAAATCTGAGGCAGAGTAGGGCAGTGAGGTATTATTGTTTTCCCTCTATCAGCCTTAGTATCACCATCTGGCTTTCGATTATGGAACTGCAACAAAGTCTATTTTCCCTTTATCACCATCTGGTACCAGAGTCAAGTGACAGAGTCACAGAACAAATTTAACCAAAGGTTTCAAGAATTTCAACCATTCAACTTGCAAGGCAAACAGAAGCTGAAGAGCTGCATATGAAGTACTAAAATAAGCACTCTAAGGGTACAGACACTGGGACTTGGTCAGCTTAACCTCCAGGGAGAAGACATTGCAAAATAGCCTGGTTTTTGCCTGGCTCAACCAACAACATCCTAAATGATTTCTGAGACCACAGAGTTTGAACGTGGCCAGCCTTGCTTGGAGACAGTGAGATTTTGATAGTAGGAGTGTGGACAAGCCATTTATTTGCCATCTAATCCATGGAACAACCCCCAGGACTATTTAATACATTAGAACAAGAGTCCTGCTGCTTGGAAAAAGTGATGCTATTGTTCATACCCATCCAAAATGTGAGGAGGACAGACACAAGATTGTGCTTTTGTTCACCAAGTGACCGAAGTCTTGCAGTTGCTAGCATGGGATTATTACATAATGCACTGATGGTTTTGGAATATTTCTGTCTCTGTGTGAAGGATCTTGATGATGGCAGAAATGGCTCTGTGTTAGAGAAACTGTTTTGGATGCATGACAATTTTGTTAAAATTAATATCTTTGATATTATTCAGTGAATAGCACCAAAAAAATGGATCCTTAGTTAAATATAAATTATTTCAGGTATAACTATGTGATGGTTTAGCTGGGATAGAGCTAATTTTCCTCACAGTACGAGGTTATGTTTATATTTATGATTGAAAAAGTGTTGATAACACAGGAAGTTTTTTGTTACTGCTGAGCAGGGCTTACCCAAGGCCTTTGCTGCTTCTTACCCACTCCATCAGCAAGGAGGCTGAGGGTGCACAAGGAGAGCGGAGGGGAGAGGTGACCCCAACTGATTCAAGGGGTATCCCACAGCATATGGCCTTATGCTCAGCATATGAAGATGGAGGAAGGAGGAGGAAGTGGTGGAAGTGGTGGCTCCATGTGATGGAGCCTGCCTTTCCTGGAGGTGGGTCAACACCTGCCTGAGGATGGGAAGCAGTGAATGAATGCCTTGTTTTACCTTACTTGTGCACAAGGCTTTTGCTTTACCTATCAAACTGTCCTTATCTAAACACACAATTTTTCTCAATTTTACTCTTCCAATTCTCTCCCCAAACTGACTCTTGCGGAGTGAATACGTGGCTATGTGGTACTTAGTTGCTGGCTTGGGTTAAATCATAGCACACTGAAAATAAATTGCATTTATTCATTACAGCATTTGCAAATTCTTGCCACAAGCCCTTGTTTCTACAATATTAGGAACAGACACAGCTATTTATCAACTACTATCATACTTAAGACTTCTGTGCACGTACAAAACATGTTCTGTTAGCTTTTGTTCACAATATGTTTTCTTGCATGTACCTCATGTTCTTCAAATTGTATACATGTATTTCAATTAAAAGTACTGATAGGATAACTAACAACTACGTCAATATTTAAAAGAAGTTAACAAAAGTTGTGAAATGCTGGAAGTAATGGTATATACAATTGGCCTTAGGCTGGTCACTCAGATTGCCCTCTCTTCAAGAAATGACAAACGATATCACAATTTTTTTTTTCCTTATCTGTCAACGAAACTATTGCTCTTCCTGCTTTATGTGTATGAAAAGTACTAGAACTTTAGTCAAATTGCCCTAAATAACATTTTATTATTTAGAGCAGCTTTTGAACAGCAACAATAGCTACATCCTGTTCTTCAGAAGAGTATGAATGTTCTGTAGCTGAGAGAAATTGCTGAGAGAAAATGTTAATTTTGAAAATTCAGGTTGGCTTCACCTGTGAGATACGCCTATTTTACACTGGTAAATTACATCCTCTTAATGCTATTGACATCATAGTTTTCATAGAAATTGGAGCAAAGAAACAGTGAATAAGATCAAAAAAACAATTTAAGAAAATGATAAGCTAGTTTTCTTTCAGGTAGATTTCATATGATTGTGATTTAAGAACAGTTCAGTACTTTTCTCAAAGTCTTTCTATCTCCAACATTCATGCAATCCTCAAATAAAATGGAAGTACATAATGCCCCTTTAAGTCCATCTTCTATAATCTAGAGTAGGTGAATACAAAATGCATTTGTAATGCATCCCTATTCATCTACTCTCATTTTGTGAGAGTTTAGGTTTTCTACAGTCCTGCTTCTGAACAAAGGAAGAAAAGGTGGGTAATTAAGCACAAAAGACAATGTATAATTTCTGCACAGTCAGAGATGCCTCTAATTCTGGCCTTTCCAACTTCTAAGAAATGCCTATCTTCCAACTTTTGAGAACTGAACGTGTAGCAATTGTGCATTGGAGTTATACTGCTATCTTCCTACTGGTATTTAAGAGGGATTGTTTTTCATCCAGAATTATTTGGTGTCCTTTAAAAATTAAATTTCTGATTTGTAGTTTCTAAAGACATGATTCATACCTGCTGAATATTTTTTAACGTAATGGAGACACTTTATAATTGATTAGAAGTAAAAGAGAATGAAATATTCACCTCTCTGATGAAAAAAAAGCAGAACAGACTATTGGGTCTGAACTTCTTAACAGTAAGTCGTGATATATAGACATATATTTTATGAAACCTCCTTCCCCAGTAAGTGATCCTTGGGGCAAGTGAGTGGCCCAACAGTGAAAATTTGGATGGCTAGAAAGAACTCAGGAATTCCCACTGGGGAGCTACTGCAGCATGTACAAAAGCTATGCAGAACTGCAGGATAGTATTATTTTGGCAAACACCATGATTTGAACTCACAGATCTGCGATTGTAGTAATTCTTCCACAGCATACCGCATGCCACTAAACCCTAAATTGCACCTATTTTGGCACAAAGCTGCAGGTCCCATTCATGCAGCAATTGTACTTCCAGCACAGGTCCTTTTCTCATTCAGCAAACTAAGAATGTGGCCCTCGGCACAGATGGCAACACCCCCTGCCCATAGTTAGAAGAGCTACACAACACACAGTGCTCACCCTTTGGATCCGGAGATTTAGCCCCTATTTCGAAGTTTCACACTACCTATAGAGACACTGCAAGCACATGCTTTAAATGAATGAAGCAGGGTCTCATTTTAATCCACTGGCTACCTTTAATTTGACAGAATGTTTGCTAATTCCACTCAAACCACTTCTTAAGCAGTCAAATGGAGGAGATGTGTTTGTGAAAGCATCTGAACTAAGAAGATATTAGATCTTGAATGAAACCAGTGGCAGTGTAAGAAGTATGGCATGAAAAAACCATCTTTGATTTCCAATTTATTTTTTTGAGTTCTCTTTCAGGGTTAGGAATAATTTTATATTCCAATAGGAATATTAACTTGTTGAAACATGATTTTTTCACAAGACATTGTATATTAGTAGGTGAACAGCATTTTTAAAATAAGTATATTTTAAAAATGCTTAAAATTTGAAGTTCTGAGTTCACTTCTCATTGGAAGCACTATTTGGAAATCTTAAAAATGTATACTGATATGCATTTGTGGATGCTAAACCATTTTTTTATTATTTTACATTTTCTTTAATGTATTTATTTCTCTTTGTAGATAGAGATACACATAATAAGGTCCAAACCATGATTTAACCTATGATTTCATTCTACCTAGATGCCAAATAATATGCTAAATATTGGGGCAAAATCACCCATGAGAACACCATTGTAAGCACAGCTCTTCAGAGATTCATGAGGCTAAGCATTTCTATAAATCTAAAAAAAAACTTATTGTAGATACCAAACCCAATAGGAACAGCACTGTTGGAATTCTTGCAACAGAAACCTCTGAGTACCAGTACAGTGACTGAAGGAAATCTTTACAAGACAACTAAAAATAGCTGAAGCATTTTGATACATTTAATATTTCATGTTAAATTATCAGTGATTCGAAGATTATTTTATTTCATTTGAAGAGGTACTGCAATCTTTACTTACAATACAGTTGAAGGTAAAAGCATAATCATTCTTGTTTCTATAGGAACTACTTTTTCAGAGTTAATTACAAAGAAAGTATGGTTGTGATCTTCTTTTTCCTTCCTTTCCCAGACCTTATAGCAAAAGAGAAGTACAACACCCTTTCAAAGTCCCTTACCAATTAAAGAGCTAATAGGTGCTTTTGCAAATGCTTTTAGATTGCATTAAGCACATACTTCTCAAGAGGAAAAAAGGTTCCTGCAGCTTTGATTTTTGTACGGAGACTTGATTGAATGGCCAGCAGTATGGCAATATTTGATTTCTTGTTGTGCAATGTTGTTTCAACTCTTCTGAAAGCCAAATACCTACATGTGAAAGAAAATGGCAAGCTTCTCAAGCTGCACTAAGGTTGGGCATCTTCCTGCAAAAGTACATTTTGTGATTCACAAAATATGCACAGTAGATTGAACTGGTCATCACAACTGAGATCTGACTGCAGAGATGCAGGAGAGTTATTAAAACTTTCTATTGCTCCATTGTTTAGTGAAGTTCCCTTTGGTGATGCATTCTGCTTAAGTTTCAGTCTCTTAATTTTTTCCAGATTTCACCTGTAGCATCTCCTTTCTTCAGGAACAACTCCAAGGGCCTCAGTGATAACCTCATTATTTTCCTTTTTCTATTTTTAGTCTGTAGTAATTCAGTCTTTACCTACAGTTATTCTGCTTTGTCTTCCACTTAGAGTAATGCTCTACAGGTGGCAGTATTCAGAAGAAACTGTCATTTCTTGTCAGTACACTTCTTCCAGTATATGTACTACTGCATCTTGCTGTTTATATACCTTTTATTACACTGAACTGGCAAATCTTAGAAACTTCCACAACCAATATAAAATTTCTACTGAGTATGAAAACATCAGTGCAATTTCCTCAGAATAGCGATCTCTTTGTGTTACTAGCGCTCCACAGAAATCACAGTATTTTCTGCAGTTTTTTAAACTAACTACAGTTCAATAGCAGGGACTCAGTATTAATTAAAATCTTTGGGTACTCAATTTGAGACTAGTTCAAGGAACATTGCATTTTGCTGTCAGTGCTTTACAAAAATGGGTTAATTTGAAAAAGTCAGTGAGTTAATTGCTGTTGGATCCAGATAACAGGGAATTTATTTTATGAAAAATAAAACTAGGTATCATTTCATTGTGTTCTTCCAACTTTTCAGGAACTTTCAGTCATTTTATTATGGATTATTCCTTCCTGTTTTTTCTTCCTATAATGTAGCATAAGCCATAGCCCTTCTGTGTGGATGTTTAGCATGATTCTGGATTAACAGTGCTTAATTTTATTGATGAGTGCACTATGTATATTATAGTATGGTCAGATATTGGACCAACATCAGGATACTGCTCTTTAACTTTGTATTTATCAGGGGCTAAAGGTAACTTGCTGGCCTGTGGTTTGTCTCCCTCTTTGGGTGGCCTTTGCCAGAGAAGGAGTCAAGAGGAAACAGGAAGTTTTGGTAACACTGAAATAAACACTGCAGCTGACTAAAGAAGCTAAATGGAAAAGCTTCTGCTGTAAAGACAATATTTTTCTTATCTTTGAAGTATGGCTAGCTACCATGGCTACTGCTTGGGATGCTGCTTGGAAAAAAACCCCATACAAACACATAACCTTGGACAACGGTGGTAAAAGAATAAAGAACTATGTTTCATTTGTGTTAGCTTTATTCTAAGTCTTCCACTATTGCATGTCTGGGTTACATATGTTTTCTTCTGCTTCCCACCCTCCTATGCTAACAAAAAGCTGTGCAAACTGTGTATATGCACATATTTGGACATTTGTGAAAGTGAAGGAAGAATGCAAAATACTGCACAACTCACTGTTACCCTTGGAGTCTTTGTAACTTTCATGTCACTGCACCTATGGGTAAGAGAAACTCCTTAAATTCCGATCAATTTTTCATCCGTTTTAGGACATGCTGGTTTCTGAGGATTGCAGCCTCCACACAGCTTTCTACGGATGGGGATATGACAGGGATACGATTTGCTGCCAGTAAAAAAAATTAAAAAGAAGTACCAGATCATTCTTAGAATCATCTTAGGGACCTGTTATTGCTGCTCCTGAATTGTTCACTGTAAACCTGACACTCCACGTCCTCCATTAAAAAATGTGTTAAATCCAACTATTTCAAAGAGTACAAAGAACGCAGAGTACGGAGCTCCAAACCCCAAGCAGCAATGACTTCCGCAAGTGAAAGGAGGAACGAGGGCAGCAAGAGCTCTTCCAGCGGCAAGCGCAAGCCAAGCAAGCGACGAGGAGGCTGGAGACGCCCTCACACTACCGACGCGGTCAGCGTTCTCTCCGCAGCACGGTCCCGGGGAAGCCTCGGACGCGGCCACCTGCAGAACACAAGGCCGACGGCGACAGTCATCGCTCCGCGGCCGCACCCCGTCCTGTCGGGTCCGTGCCCGCCGCCGAGCCGCGCCAAACCCCAGCCAGCCCTCGCCCGCGGAGCCGCCCCGAGGCGCCC
>VYZT01013771.1:0-12724 GCA_013400735.1 Pomatostomus ruficeps
GGCACCGCGCCAGCGCCTCCGCCCGCCGGCATCCCGGGGATGCGCGCATGGGACCCGCTGGGATCGGGGGATGAGCGGATCTGACCCGCTGGGATCGGGGCATGCAGGGATCGAGGGATGCACTGCTCGGACCCGCCGGGATCCTGGGGGATGCGCGGGTGGGACCCGCCGGGATCGGGGGATGCACTGCTCGGACCCGCCGGGATCCCGGGATGAGCGGATGGGACTCGCCGGGATCGGGGGATGCACTGCTCGGACCCGCCGGGATCCCGGGATGAGCGGATGGGACTCGCCGGGATCGGGGGATGCACGCATGGGACCCGCCGGTATCCCGGGGATGCGTGCATGAGACCCGCCGGGATCGGGGATGCGCTTTTGGGATCCGCCGGGATGCCGAGGGATGCGCGGCTCCGGTCGCCGGGAGGAAGGGACGCAGCGCCGGCCACGCCGCGGGCAGCGGCTCCACTCCCTGCCTGGCGTTCGTGCGAGCGGTCTCGTAGCTCTCTCTCGTTTTATTCTTCATTTTAAAGTGTTTTTTTAAATTAATGTTTTTAGAGTCCGAGCACCCGCGTGAGCATGGAGGGGTACAGGTGGCAGAATAATTCCGTTTTCCAGCAGCGTTTGCACTTTAAAAGGACGGAATAAAAAAATGCGGGGTGTGAACTGCCCTTGCCCTCTCCGGCTGAGTAACCGCTGGGTTGTGAAAAGGGCATGAGTGCATCATCGGAGAAGACAAAATTCCCTGCATTGTCAGTGGTTTGAGCCACGAAATCCTGACAAAAAGAAATGAATCCCAGTCTTGAAATCAGAAACTGCACGGCAATGCTCAAAGGGCTTGGGGCTGAGGGAAGGGGAAAGAAGGAAAGGGAAAGGAAAGGAAAGGAAAGGAAAGGAAAGGAAAGGAAAGGAAAGGAAAGGAAAGGAAAGGAAAGGAAAAAGGAAGCTGGATCCTGCTGCAAGGCAGAGCTACCTGTAATGCAGAGGATTTGAGGATTTCCAGGAAAGGCAGTTTGGCTCCAATGGGGATTTGCTTTCCCTGCACCCTGTGCTGCCTTTTCTCTTCTTTCCCAAGCCGCCTCTGGTGACTCAGCTCTAATCCACTTCACCGGAGGGTTTGACAGGAGCAGAGCCTGCAGACCCCGGGTGCGGCAGACGGGGCAGGATTGGAAGGTGGATTTGGCACACGAGGCACACGGCTCAAAGTTAAACTCACAACAACAAAAAGACCAAGGCAGCAGGGACCAGCAGAGAGGAAACGTTCAAAAGCATCACACTGCAGCATTTTTCTTGGTTTTGTGCATCCCTCCCAATGCTGCCCTTCTATCCCGGGGATTTCTGCAATGGGATCACCCTCGGTGGGCCACAAGGGCAGAGAGCACTTCCCAGGCAGGCTTCAAAGTTAAAGCTGCTGCAAAGGTTTGTGTTTTTTGAGGGGTGGAAAAGACATCAGAAATTGACGTTCCTGCGATTTGTTTGTTTTGAAACAGTGCTACTGAAACACACCTCGCTGTCCTTGCAGGCACTTCAGGCTCCATTCAGTGAAAATTTCTGAGAAACCGGGCAGGAGGAGACAATTTGTGAGCTCTGCCTGTTTAAGGAAGGAAAATGAACTCATTTGAAGGGTCACAGCTTCGTGCCTGTGAAACGAGGCCTTTAGAAGAGCCCGGAACAGGCAAGTCAAGACTAAACCGGGCACAGGTCAATTTTTCCGCGTTCTTCACAGCTCTGGGGAGGAAACCACCCTGTTAATATGAAATCTTCCCTCTCTGGAGCTGTTTGGGAATGACAGGATGGAAAAGGTGGTGTTTAACTGCCATGGCCGTGATGTAAGTGCCTGGCAGGGAAGTTGGTGCCTTGGGGGCTCGGCAGGGCCTGGAGCTGCACCTCCAAGGGCATTCACAGCCTTCCCTTCATCCTTCCTTTTTAAGAGATCTCAAACCAAGCTTTAATTTTCATTTGTGGCCTCTAGAACGCACCGAGGGTTATCTCGGGAGTAAAGCAAGAGCAGCTCAGTCTTCTAGAACTGAATTTTGGGTTACCGCTGTCCCCCACGTGTCCATCCACAAGATATTCCCAATATTTTCCAGTGTAACAGCAAATGGCAGCTGTGAGTGAGAAACGAAAAACCCTTTTCACTTCTCCACTGTGGCAAGAAGGGTTTTTGGCTCGAACACCAGGAAGTAGCTGAAGATCAAAATTAAAATTAAAGAGCTGATGTTTTTGTGCTTCTCTTTTGCTTTTGGTTTGGTTTCTGCTCTCTGGGGTGGCAGGAGAGAATATTCCCTGAAAAACCAAGTGCCAGTGGGACGGAAGGTCTGCCATGCAGGTGCATGCAGCTGGCTCGCATCTTTTTCACCACTAAATATTTAATTAGTACTGAATCCAAGTTTTTGAGCTGCTTCCTGAGCTGAATAATTGCTACCTCTACCTTTTGGGGGGAAAATGGTGACGTATTTGAATAAAGCTTGGAAATCCCATGACACTCAGAGCTGCTGCCCTGGATTTAGGGCAGGGGAGGTGTGCTTGGGGAGCTCCTTAAAACCAACACCTGAAATTGCAGAGCAAAAGCTCGGAGCTCACGCAAACCTGAGTGATTTTCATGCAGTTCACTTCAAATGCACCAAATATCACCAAAATACCTCCTCAATGATAAACAGCTATAAATGAGGAGTGGATTTGCCTTCCTAAGGCCTGGAACTCCAGGGGCTTTGCTCGGTGACACTTCACACAACTCCTGTCTCCTGACCTCTGCCCTTTCTCCTGCTTGGGAAAAGCTTTTTGCTAACTTGGCCTTAAAATTCTGGTGAAGTCTCTGAGTTGGGTTTTTTTTTTTTAAATTACTCCGAAACACTGAAATGCCACAGGAGAATGAGGAGATGACCCAGGACTGTCACAGGAAGGTATTTCACAACGTGGGATGGATTGCAACTGGCAGCTTCTGCTTTTGCTCCTGTTTGTTTATACACTTGTAACTCTCTGTTGATTCTTTTCATTCCCTTTCCAGCTGAGGATTTTTGAGCTTTGTAAACATTGATGGGAAAGCACCGTAATTCCCATTCTCCAGAAGAGAAACCGAAATGTTTTTTGGAAACTGAGGTCTCCCAGTTATTCCCGCACACTGCGCAATGAAAGCAATGGAAAGTTTTATCCTGTTTTTACTCGAATCCTGAATTTTAACCCTAAACTCATTGCTAGATGATTCCACTTCTCCAAGATGACAACAGCAGGGTGAAGATAAAGCTCTGCTGAGCAAACTGAGCCCCAAGAGAGGGATCCAGAAAACCAGTGGGACAGGTGAGAAGCTCAAATTCCACCAGGCGAGGAATCTCCCAGCCGGCCGTGACCTGCGGGGAGAGATCTGCCCCAGCCATAAACATTGCAACATTCCCCTGCTGAAGGAGCCTCTAAGTGCATGGCTCAAGAGAATTCAGAGGTTTTTTGACTTAACTCAAGCAGAGTTAGAGATTGCTTAAAAAATTTAAGAATCTTTTGGGCGAGGAAATATTTGTTCCCTGCTTTAGATGGGCAAGCAGCGCTTCAGGCACTGCATCCCCTGGAGAGGAGCTGGCAGGGGATGATCAGGGAGAAAATGCTGAGCACACACCAAGACATTGAGGTCCAGGATGAGATGCTCTGACAAAAAACTTGGAAATTCTTGGGACCTGGCAGGTTTTGCAATTTTCTCCCTGGAAATTAGAATCATTCTCTGGGATGTTTCAGTTTCTTGTCTCTTTCAGCACTATTGTGACCAAAACCAAAGTTGAGCATCAACGCTTGAAACTGAAAATAAAAATTTTTGATCTCAAATCAAGTTCAGAACCTGCAGGTTTTAAGCATTGAGTGAGAGTCTAATTGGCTGTAAAAACAGCCAGTGCCTGACTCGTGGCAGGAATTTGCTCCAGCTGGTTCTGCAAGCCCCTGAATCACGCTCCAGCTGATGCATTTACTGGATGTGTTGATGCAGCCCCACTTTTGATCCGATGGAAGTGTTTGTGCTCAGGTAAAACCCCAGATCGGGGCTTTGACAAAAACCAGACTCCTGTCACTGGTTCAGAGTCTGAGGGTTCTCTTTCCACGAGGTGCTGCTGATTGGTTTGCCAGAGAAAAGGCAGCCCCAAGGTTGGGTTTGCACCTTTGCTGACATTCATCTCACAGAAATGAACGTTTCTAGTTCCTGTTGCAAAGTCTCCCTTGTGGGAATACAGCCTTGCGTGTGATTTTTGCTTTATCCTCTGCTGTATCTCTAGAGTTGCACAGATATCATTATCTGCTCTCTAAATTCCCCTGAAATCCCGAGCTGAGGTCAGCACCTGCAGCTCCTGCCAAGAAGTGAAGGAAAGAGTTTAGGAGGCGAAGTTGGGGACAGAACCCCGAGCCCCAGCTGCTGGTGGTGCCATTTTGGGTGAACTCCTCCAGAATGACACACACCCAGCTGTGTCCCTGCCTGCGTTCAGAGAGCAGGGGTGCTGCTAATTAATATTATCCCCACCTTGCCCAGGATTGCTATTCATACCTGCTCTCAAAATTTCCCAAAAAATGGCAAAGAAACAGGAGATTTTAAATATTTTTTACTACTAAGGAGCAGTGCTGTTTCATCTCGGGCCAAAGGGAGGGTGAAACAACACTGTGGGTGGCTTTGGTGACAGATATGTGAAAGACACCATGGATCCAGCAGTGCTTCTGCCAAACCCCCATGAGTCTGGACTTTAACCAGCGGATTGCTGTGAGCTGAGGGAATTTGGCTTCTATTTTCTCCCTCAGAGCCCTAAAAAACACCCAGCTCTGCCTGCCCTCGCCGTTAGTCAGGGAAAAGGCACTTGGGCCGTGCTTGGCTGAACCCGGTCCCCTCTGGGTCGCGTCCTGGCTCCCGTGGTGCTGCCTGGGCAGGGATTGCAGCCTCTCATCAGATAAAAACCTAAAACCCTGCCCTGCATTTCTGCTCAGCCCTATCCCAGCAAGGGTTTGGGGTCAGGACTCCAAGCACTGCCCTTGGGAAAATGGTTTTTTATGTTTCTTGCTCCTGGCGTGTCTCTGGGGAAAAGTCTGCTCCCAGGCTTGGCTGTGCTTCTGCCAATACTTTCCCCATCCAAAGGACAGAAAAAAGAGTTAAAAGAGGGAAAAGACAGATTTGCACACATGAGAAATGCTGAGTAACACCACAGAAATGACATAGGAATGAGAAACCTCTGTGAACTTTCAGATTCAGTGTCAAAAAATTCTATTGTGCGTCAAGACAAGAGAATCGTCTGAATGGCTGTGCAGGGAACTCTGCTCCTCCTCAGGTGTATTTTTCAAGGAATACAAACTGATTTTTGAAACTGGCGCTGCCAGGGCTGCTCTTAAAAGGAAATTCTCTCTCTCTTCATGGGTGTGACTGCAGGCCTGATTTCAGGCAGGTCAGGAGCAGTTTTCATTGAAGATGAAGCACAAAAGCATAAAAAAAAAAAAGGCAAGAACGATGCTGCAGGGAGAAGTTTCCCTCCCAGGGGATGAAGTTTATTGGGATTCATGAAGTTTAATAACTGATGTTGGATATGTGGGAATATGGAAGAGGCTCGAAGGGTGAAGTGGTGAAGTTGTTTCTGACTAACTCGAGTTGTTTTGAAAGAATGAGGGTAGAAAGGTGAGAAAATCTGCCTTCCTTCCCTCAGGTCACAGAACCTGATTGGGGGATTTGACATGTGAATAATTAGGAGCTGTCCCATTAAGATGTTTTCGTGGAAAAGATGAACACCCTCAGAAAAGGAGTTTTTTTCCTTCAATCTCCATTCTCCTTAAAATGCTGGCACAAGAAGGGCATTCTGCAATAAATCCCATTGTTGAATCTTGGGAAGAGTTCCTGCTGTCCCCATGCTCACATATGGCAGCTGCACTCCTTCAATATCATGGCACAATTAAAACAGTAAATTTTGCTCAAAGGGATCCCTTTCCTAAAAGCTAAACCTGCATGAACCAACCGCTTCATCCCTATTAAATACTCCCCATTTCTGGTGCACCCTGGATCCTCAAACCCTGTTGATGTGCGGGTGTTTCAGGGCCTGAGAAAGGTCTGTGGAGCTTCAGGGAAAGGGGTGAAGAGTTTGGGAAACACTCCCAAGGACTCACTGAGGCAGCGAAAGCAGGGGAACGCTCTTCCCCACTGAGCTGGAGGGCAAAAGGCCGGAGCGTGGAGGGAGAAAATGTGAAAAATAAACCCCAGAGGAGATGTGGGATGCAGGGCAGGGATGCCAGCAGGGTGAAGCCAACCACAGCAGCAACAACAACCCCGAGGAGCTGAGCAAGAAGGAGCAAGTCCTTTATGCAACAGGGAGATCTGCGAGGGCAGCGGGTTCAGTGGGTTCCTCTGGCTCCGCGCTCCCTCGTGCGCTGCTGTTTTCACTTCTATTTACACAAGAAAGGTCCGCAGCGAGTTACTCTTGGCAACTGCTTCTCTCCCCCGCCGCGGATCCTGCCCGAGCATGCGGGAGAAAGGAGATTTCTTTTCAAAGCCTTGGAGTCATGCGAGTTCTTGTGAAATGCCAGCCCTTTTCTCTCGAAGGGAATTGTGCTGGCTCCGAGCTAGCGCGCGTTATCCGGTTAATGCAGCCAGGGAAAAAACCCCGGCTCAGGCTGCAGCCTTTCCTAGCAGGATCCTCTGGAAGAGGGAAAAGCTGGCTTAGGGGAGAGCAGGAGCATGGCCAGGGAGACGAGAGTTTGGTTTCTGAGGAAAAGAGACAAATCTGGTGATTAACATTTTCCATCAGTAGGAAACAAGGCACGGTGATGAGGCACCGAAATGAAATGCAACAGTCAGCCTGAGGGCCATCCAAAATAGGTTTTATTATTCTGTTTTTTCTACTGGTCTGGAAGGTTTGAAAATGAGGTTTGAAACGAGCGGTTCATCAGGAACTGCAAAAAAAAACAAACAAGCCAAAATCATTTGAATTCAGGCAATGTTAGAGAATCACAGAATGAGCTAGGATAGAAAAGACCCTTGAGACCATGAAGTCTATAGAATTATATACCCTATCCTCCTCCATTCTGTCCCCATCCCATCCCATTATGCCATCCCATCCCATCCCATGGATCCTATCCCATCCCATTATCCTATTACCCCATCCCCTGGATCCCATCTCATCCCCTGGATCCCATTCCATCCTGTCCCGTCCCATCCTATCCCATTATCCCCTTATCTCCTTATCCCATCCCCTGGATCCCATCCCATTATCCCCTTATCCCCCGGATCCCATTCCCGTCTCCTGGCGCTCTCTGGCGGCCCCAGCCCCATGCGGAGCCGCTGCCGCGCCCCGCCCCTCCCGCCCGGCCGTACCAAGCGCCGCGGGGGCGCCTTCAGCTCCATTCCGAGGCTTCTCGGGGCATCCCGACGCACTGAGAGAGGTCAGAAGAAAGAGAGTCCAAGATTTGCACAGTTTCATGGGCGTTTCCTGGAATTTTTCCCCGTTTTCTTTCTTTTTCGCAGGCCCGCTGCTCCCCCTCTGCGCGGCGGACTCATGGTTCAGCCCGGCAGCATGGCTGCCACCATGAAGAAGGCGGTGAGGGCGGGCCGGGCTCGGCGGGGTTCGGTTCCTTTGGAGGGGGAGTTGGTGTTCCCGTAGCGGGGTTCGGTTCTTTCCCGGCGGGGCTCCAGCCCTCCCGAGGAGGTCGCGGCTCCTGCGCTGCCTCCCGGGCTCGGGTCTGTCCCCAGCGCTGGGCCTGCGGGGGCGGCGGCCTTGTGGAGTCTCTGCTGGGGCGGCTCGTTGTAAACAAGGGCGGGATGGGATAGGATGGGTATGAGGGAAAATTTGTTCTCTGAGAGAGTGGCTAGTCATAGAATCAGGCCTGGTTTGGGTTGCAGGGAACTTAAAGCCCGTCCAGTGCCACCCCTGCCATGGCAGGGACACCTCCCACTGTCCCAGGCTGCTCCAAGCCCCGTCCAGCCTGGCCTTGGGCACTGCCAGGGGCAGCCACAGCATCTCAGGGCCTCACCTCCCTCACAGGGAGGAATTCCTTCCCAATATCCCACGGAAAGCACCTCTCTGTCACTCCAGAGAAAACTTGGAGCAGGGTGTCCAGTTCAGCCATCAGTGACAAGGAAAGCTTTGGCATTACGATGCCGTGGATGAGCAGGGTTTTAATGGGATGTCACCCAGGTAAATATGGGTATTTCTGTTGTCCTTGAAGAGGCACTTTCAGCAGTCAGGTGCACAAGCAGAATGCAGGGGCTGCCAGACCATTCTCCAGACACTTTGTAGGAACAGCCTTGCAGGGAGACTCAAGTTAATGTAAGAACTGAAATCATCATTTTGACCTCTCCTCCCTGCAGGCCGCAGAGGACGTCAACGTCACCTTCGAAGACCAACAGAAAATTAACAAATTTGCAAGGAATACCAGCAGGATCACGGAGCTGAAAGAAGAAATAGAAGTGAAGAAGGTAGATTTGCTTCAGGGCTTGTTAATTTTTCATTGGCCTGAATATAATTTTCAGCTGGAACATGGAAAATAGGGACAGTGGGTTACTGTGAGTTTAAGTGGTGCTTCGGTTCTGATATGAGGTTTCTGATACTTTGGAAATAGGGAATGGTGAAAGTATCTCAGATATTAGTGACATTTAAATCTGCTGTGTTATTGCACTTGTCTAGACAGGTAATTATTCTGTTAATGACACATGAGTGCTGACTAGGAATTCCTACTGGATTGAATTTAATACTGATGCTAAATTCCAGCCCTGGAACTGTTCTGTTGGCTATCCTGGCAGTGGGTGGGATTTTTTCCCCAAAATCCAGCCTCGCTGAGTTCCGTACCCAGCTGTGGCAGCGTGCGCAGTGAAATGCTTTACAAAAGGAGCCTTTCTCTTGTCCTGTCCCCCAGAAGCAGCTGCAGAACCTGGAAGATGCCTGTGATGACATCATGCTGCTGGATGACGCCGATTCCCTGCTGATTCCCTACCAGATCGGGGATGTGTTCATCAGCCATTCCCTGGAGGAGACCCAGGAGATGCTGGAGGAGGCCAAGGTGTGTCTGGAGCTGCTGCACTGCACTCTGTGTGCTGGGATGATCTGTTATCCCTTGGAGCTTCCACATTCCCAAGTTGGATTTAGGATTTGAGTCACTCCAGCCTCTGTTTGGCCCAGCAATAAATTCTGCAGCCAGACTTGGGAATGAGTTGGAAAAGGGGTGCTTATATATTGGTAACAAACCTGGCTCAGTTTATTTTACAGAATTGGTTGATTCTTGTTTTCTCTTGTTCAGAGGAGTTTACAAGAGGAAATCGAAGCGTTGGAATCCCGGGTGGAGTCGATCCAGAGGGTGTTGTCCGACCTCAAAGTCCAGCTCTATGCCAAGTTTGGGAATAACATAAACCTGGAGGCTGAGGACAGTTAAGCTTCTCTAAACGCAACACCCACCTTTCCCTTACATTATTAGAAGTTTTGGTAGCATTGTTGCAATTACATTTAAGAAAAGAAAATCCATCCCTTTCTTTTTATTGTGTTTTGGTTTTTTTTTACTTTCCTGCCTTGTGTTCTGTATATTTGATAAAAACTCCCTTATTTTGGTTATTTATTTGCATTGGCCTCACACTGTTGGTAAAGCACCAAGATTGGGATATTTGTTTATTAAAGTAATAAAGTCAGGCATGTGTTGGAGCTTCCTGGGTCTGGTTTTGCACTTGTGAAAATATTTAAAAGCAATAGAAATGGGGGAATTTTGGAGTAGCTGCTGGATAAGTCTCTGGGATACAGGGGACATGAGGAGGCAGTGATACTGTTCAGATGTTTTTAACAACGCTCCTGGAGTTCCTCAGTGTGTCAGGAATTTGCCAGAGGCCAAAGAAGGACTCTCAAAAGCTCATTTTTGTATTGAAGGGAAGCTTTTGGAGCCCCCCACGTTCAGTCAGGTGTTGCTCTGTGTTTGGGAATCCCAAAAGATGCTGCAAGTACCAGTGGTGAGTCTTCATTTCTGATTTTCCTGAATAGTTCCTAAATCCACATTTATTTGAGCATTTGATTGAGCAAACTGAGGTGAGAGTGTTCACAGCTTCTGTTGCTGTGGCAGCAGCAATCCCTAATTCTGTCTCCATCACTGGGAGGGGCTGAACGCAATTTTTTAATGTCTGAATTGACTGATTCTTTACAGCCTTAAATGATCCAATCATCCAGCAAATTTGTCCAACGGAAACACCCAAGAGGGGCATTATTTCCAGGTGAAAACCGCTGGAGTTGGACCCATCACCAGGAGCACCCAGCAGATGGCATCAGAGACCTGGGAATCCCAATTATTGTCAAGTCCGTGCCAGGCTGGGAGTGGAGTGAGGCTTTGCCTGAGAGATCACCAGGTCCTTCCTTGGGTGGTGACAGTTGCGAAGTCCCCGCTGAGCATTTCACATGGTGGTTATCTCCAGCTCGGCCACAGTATGGGGAAAAAAAATAAAAATGAATGGTTTGGGTTAGAAAGGATCTTAAAAACTATTTATTTCTACCCCCCTACCATAGAGAGGTGTGGAGAGCTTCTGCTCTTTGATGCAAAAGTGGGACTGACCATGAATTCAGTGCCCCAGGGAGTGCCACAGATCTGATTTTCCCCTTCTCTTCCCTCCTTTTAGGGTTTTTTTGTGTGTGGTGCATTTTCCTGCTGGCTCAGTGGGGCCTTATTTAAACCTGGGGTGTCCAATTTCCCCATTTTTGTGCACAATGGCATTTACAAGTCTCAGGATTGTTATGCCTCAGGATTCTTCCCATCAGCCTCTGAATTTTTGGAGCTGGCACTGATTCTGTTCAGCACCCCCTGTTCCAAGTCCTTTTTATTTTTGGACTTCTTTTTCTCTCCCTCTCCTGTTTGCTTTGCTCTGGGTCTCTCTGCATTTTTCCCCATCCAACTTCCCTGGGGATTAAATGTGCAATTAAGGCTCAAGCACCATGAGCATGAGGGATTTGGAAATCAGTCCCACCCATGGCACTGCAGCTTAGCCATTATCTCAGTCTTGCTTATTACACTGAACTATTTCCCCAGTCTCCTTACAAGGACACAGAACAGAACACAGCTCCCCTTCCGGCTTCTCACCCGGAATAACGGATCCACTCGCGGGGGGCCCTCCGTGAGCAGATGCGAAATCCCTTTGGGGCTCCAGCGCAAGTGCCATAGGCTGAGTTGTTCCTGGGTAATGCTCGCTTTAGAATTTTGTACCTTCTTCCCAGGTTTTTTCAACCCTCTCTGTTTCTAGATCTGCCCTAATGCAAGTGTTGGAACACCACCAATTTTCTCCCAGGGACATTCCATCCTTAAATAAAGCATTCCTCATTTCTTTCTGAGGAATTCTGTTTTCATTCCCCTTAGGCCATTGCGAGTATCTCGCTTCCCTGCACTCCACTGGGGGCCCATTCACCAGGGTCCCCCAGCTGCTGCATTTTCTCCTTTACTTCACCTAGAGGATTCCGTGTCTTGTTCAAGTCACGATTACACATTTTGATATGCAGATGGAACAGTCTTCAGCAGCCTTTGCTCAAACCATCTGATGCTATCCTTTACTTCACACTGAGTATACATCCCCTCTCACACCCCTCCTTACCTGCTGTCCATGAGCCTCTCATGCCCTTTTGTGTCTCCAGGCCAGTCTCACACCTATGAACTCACCTGCAGAACCAGCCTCCTCAGAACCTGTACGCTCCCAAACGTCTCCGTGCCATGTACCAGGGTCCCACTGAACACCTGCTTCTGCAATTACTGCATGCACTTCCTTGTGATTCGCTCATCCCTTCTCTTCTTACACTTCCACTGCACCATTCCACCTCCAGCCTTTTTCCCTACAGCCTGATAAGCGTCCAACTCATCAGCAAAAACTTATCCTGGCACTGCAACATGACAATTTCATCCTACAAATCACACACCTATGACCCCACGTGGGAGCATTCCAACAACATTGTTCCTTCTGTCAGTGCTGTTTCTGTTCCACTGTTAACAAACCCCATCCTTGTCTTTCCAAACCCACAAGTTGTTTTCCTTTCCTACTATACTCTTTTTGGATGCATTTCAATACATCCAAGGGGCTCAGCTTCTTTTAAACAAAGGCCTCACTCTTCACACAGCCCTACAAGCACAGCACACGAGGGAGCCAGGCAACCACAGGAAAGACATTCCCACCTGGGAATTTTAAACAGGACTGCTACCTTCCATTTTAGATTTACAAAGTGACATTCTGTTCTGATCCGGCCACACAAAACCAAGTCTGTTCTGCCAGGGGGCAGGGGCAGCACCAAACACACAGACAGCAACTCCAGGAATTCAGTGCCATTTCCTACAGCTCAGAGCAGCAAAGAACCTCACAAGGAGAAGCTCAGCAATGCCCCTCTGCAGTGCTACCAAAGATTGCCTACAGGGGCTGAGACACAGCACCAGCAACCCTGAGACTTCACCATCCTCCAGAGCCGCACAGCAGCCAGCAAACCCCTGTCCCAGCCAAGCACTGGAGAGCCCCTCCCACAACTGGGAATTCCCACGGGTGCGTCCACCCGCGGGCAAAGAGGCTTCTGACTGTGCTGGGACAGGGGTTTCCACCTTGGACAGCGAGCAATCAACAAGCTCACACAACTTCCAGGGCGGGAACATCTGGGCTCAGCCTCCTCCTGGCTTCCTCCCAAAGCCTGGCCAGGGCTAAAGGAGCAAGCCAGGGAGCTGCCTTGGACCATGGACCTCCCAACAAGGCCACAGCACTGATTTCAGGGCTTTGTCTGGCTTCTCCATACAGAAAGGT
>VYZT01013790.1:0-36437 GCA_013400735.1 Pomatostomus ruficeps
AAACACAGTGAGGGATACATCATTCCCTATCATGTTTAAAGTATTTTTCACCTTTTCTATTTAAAAATGGAATGTGGAAATGCACACTGGAAGCAAACTGTTGGCAGAGTTTGGCTTTTTATTTTCCTCTCATTCATATTTCTGTGTGTATCAGATTTGAATTGCTAGCACACACACTGTCCCAAGTGTTTCAGATTCATTACAGGCTATGAACATAATATTAAAACCTCTGGGTATCAGAAATGCTTGAGTAGTTTTGATCTGCAGTCTCGTGCTCTTCAGACTCTGGCTTTATATCTCTGCTAAATAATTTCTAACCTAGCATATGCAACTATGCATTTTACAGTAGCATTCTTTTCTTAGCAAAATGATACAGGGCTATAAAACCAACCTCTTAAATTCTTTGGCCACACTGATCTCTAGTGGTAAGGTATTGAAAACATCTCAAAAGGTAGGAAAAAATACTGTAGGTAGCTATAACTTTATTACAAATCTTCCACAGACAGATGACTCATTTCCCTAAAACAGAAGAGTCTACTTCTATTGTCATAATATAAATCAATTAAGTGCCCATTGAAGAGGAATATGTACATTCAATGTTGTATAGCATATATAAAGTTGTATATTTATAATTAAAACATAATTTAAACATGTAACATTAGTTATTATACTTAACAGGTTGACACTGCTAAAGTAATGTACTTTTATATATATGATTATATAAATTTCTCTATCTGTGTATGTACATATATTTGACAGTCAGAGTTATCTGGTGTGCAGATACTTAATGATTAAAGTGATTTAATTGCACTTTCATTCTAGAGAACACTGTTTGGGCAAGCTGGTGGTTCATCTGCAATGTAACATTCAATGTAAGTACACAGAATCCAGGAATATTTCACAGAGAGATCCAATTGTTCAGACCACAAAGCCTAATGTTTATAGCTTGAATGGAAAGGTTAGGGAATGGACTATAAATGCTATAGTCATAATGATATAAACACAGGAAAATTCACTTGTTTTCAGTGTTAGGTATGCACTAGAGATGGACCTGTAATGAAAACATATATTAAATAAATGTATAAAAAGTCCAGAAGGTCTGAGGAAAGAAAACTTTTAAATACAAATTAGACAGCTGTATCTTGATTTTAGCTATAAAAACCCAAACTTTTTTCCACAGTATTTTTGAATAGCAGTTCAGATTCTATAAAGCCTATTTTTCCAAGAAATTTGACTAGTCTAATGAAATATGCTTCATCCCTTTTAATTTTTTATTTTAATTATATTTTCCTTTCTCTTAGCTTGTGGAAAACACCTGGTAGCTCAGAACAATGGAACAAGAATTGTAGGTGGAAGCAATGCCAGAAGAGAGGCCTGGCCTTGGATAGTTTCACTCCATTTTAATTTCCGACCTGTTTGTGGAGCTTCCCTGGTCAGCGATGAGTGGCTGGTGACAGCAGCACACTGTGTATATGGGTAATGTTCCTTTTTGCGCAAGTTCACTCAGGAGGCATCAAATTATGAACAAATTGTGACTCTGATACAAAAAATTAACAGGTAACTCATGGTTTAATTACCATGTTTTGAATCACTTCTGGGCTCAGCTGAAAGTTTCTTTACTTTCTGGTAAATCTTCAGTCCTTACTTTAATGCAGAGAATCATGGAAACTAAGCAGCATTTCCTGAACAATAAGGAATTGCACTTTAAATGCATGGTATTAATACTGAGCATTGGTATTTAATCCATAATTACTGTGAGCCTCCATAAATTAAGTGAATCCCTACCAGAGGTATAAAGGGTGACATCATATCCCATAAAGTAAACCTAGTGTTCCTCCTGTATATTATCATGGATTGATCAAGATTTACTGTGCATCACTGGAATGAATCTTGATTTATGTGCATTGATTAGGCAATATTGGATACCCTCTAGATGGTGTTATTTGTATCATTCAAAGAAGTGGTGCATACTTAAATATTTTCTTGAGTTTGCTTCCATAATATCTACAATAAAAACAGGTGTTGTAAAAGACATATAGAAACTGGAATGGCAAAAAAAGCCCCCATTAATATTCAAAGTTACAGTAGAACTTTCATTACAAATAGCTAAATAGTGAGGTAGCGGAGACTGTGCCAAAACATTGATGCTGCCTCATTGCATGACAGGAATTGCATTTCACACAAAGGCACTGAAATGAAAAGGATCAAGCCCTCTTCGTGTCCACACAACAAATCCACAATTATCTTGATACTTCCTTTTCACTTGAATCACCTTTCTATTTTCATGTAAATCTAATTTTATCATATTCCTTCGCTAGAATTCTCCTGAATTGCAGCTTGCCGTTTCACACCTTCTGAACATTTAACTTGAACACTCCTAGTTTAGAACAAAAGAACCTCCTGATGTCAAACTAAAAGATGAGCAGAAGCCAATTCAATCCAACAGTCAGGCTGAAAATGTACTTTTTAAACCATAAAGTGCTTGATTAAAAAATAACAAATATTTAAGTTCTCTGACAAATACAGCCTCAAACCAGCATGTGTAGATCAGGGGAAAAAAATGCAGATTATACCATATCTTTTTTGATTTAGATTTTAAAAATTAACAAACCAGTTTTCTATGAGCTGCAACATCTCTGACCTATTATTCTTTAGACATTCCATTACCATATTCTAACTGGGACCAATATCAATTGCCTGCTGGACAGTCAGCAGTATTCTTCATGGTGTTTAAAAAGCCACAGTAATTTAGTTAATGTATTTTTCTCCTCTGCACCACCATTTGATTAATTCATTATAAATAATGCATTATAAGCTCACCATAAAATAATCAGCAATGTGCATCTGCGGCATGGATGTTTAAGACAGTGGTACTCTCACAGAATTCTATTTACATCTACTCTGTTCTGTTTATTTGACAAAACATGCAAATGCCATGATGACCATGAGGCTAAGTATCAGCATTTTATCTAATACATATTTTTCAAAACTTTCAATAATCCCTTCTAATTGTGAACATTTCTTGCAACTTCCAGGAGGCAATTAAAGCCATCCCGCTGGCAAGCGGTTCTTGGCTTGTACGCTCAATCAGAGCTGGCACAGACTTCGACAGTGGTTCGGAACATCGACAGGATAATTATAAATCCTCATTACATGAAGCAAACAAAAGACAGCGATATTGCTTTGATGCACCTCCAACACAAAGTGCAATATACAGGTGAGTTTTTCTCTTCCAAAAAACCCCATTTATTCCACTAGGCAAAACCGTACTAAGCAGGTGAGGGATGGTGGGGAGTCCACTCAGTACTTACTGGATATCCTGGCCAAAAAGTGGGCTTGGAGTAATGAACATTTTCTGGTGTGATTTCATAAAAGCCTGAATACGGGGAAGAGACTAAAATTGATTGCCTGTTTCTCATTCACAGATTACATACAACCTATCTGCTTACCAGAAAAAAATCAACAGTTTTTACCAGGAATTAACTGCTCCATTGCTGGCTGGGGAGATATTAGGAATGAAGGTGGGTCATCTGCTTGGAAACTCTGGCAGGCATGGAGCTGTGAGGAAAAGCTTGTTCCTATTCCACAGGAGTTGCTAAGGTCAAATAGTTTAGCGAGCTACTCTTCCAGATGAAAATTTAGGAACTATCCCATTCCACTATTCCTTCTCTGAAGCAAAATGATAATTATAACATATTTATTAAAAAAAAAATGCATATCTAAGTTCATTAGGCTATGAAGAAAGTTTATTACATCCACTTAGAAGTTATGACGACTACTTTTCTCAACATGAAGTATGTACATCTTGGTTTCAAATATTGAGTGGGGGAGGAGGAAGATTAGTCTTTCTGACAACGTGCAAACGATTTTCCCCAGAAGTCAAGAAAATTGACTGCAGTGTGAAATGTATGTTCTGTTTGTATGTCATATCTCCAGATTTGGAGTCTCTCTGAAATAATAAACATGTCATTTCACTTTCACAGTTGAATACATTGACTTCTACATTTTCAGAATAAAATTGCATTTAAAATTTTGGGTAGGAATTAATAAAAGAAATTTTTATAAAAACTTTAAACAACCAAAGTTACACAAGGAATAGTGAGGAAACAGTGGACAACTCACGTTCCTAAGCCTTTAATCATCCCTTAGATCTCCCCACAGTGAGTTCATAGTCATTGATTTTAGTAATCTTGATTTAATTATAACCAATTTCAGTCCCATTACACAAATGAAAGACAGGATTCAGTTAAGGAGCCCTGTTTAATCAGTGACTGTGTTACAGGAGCATAAGCCTGGCTAGTACAGCAGTAAGGCAGGCATTGCTGCTGCTCAGGAGCATGCCGAGCATGCTGGAACAGGAACAAAACCATCCCTGTTCCCAGTGGGATGCTCGTGTTTAATGCCACAGGTAAATGTACTTTGCATTTTCATCAGGTCCCACTTCCAATATACTGCAAGAAGCAGAGGTCCCTCTCATTTCCAATGAAAAATGCCAACAATGGATGCCAAAATACAATATTACTGAGAATATGCTCTGTGCGGGATATGACATGGGAGGAATAGATTCCTGCCAGGTAAGTAGAAGCAACTCATTTCCACTGCTGGCATAAACAACATCTAGTTACTGAATAAAATTCTCCCTGATCCCCCACTCATGAAAACCAGAACAGTCTCTGTTCATGAATGTAATTTCTACTCACGGCATTTTGCCCATTTAATAATTTATCAGGATAAAAGTTTAAAAAAATATATCCTTTTTTGTGTCACCTGGGCATAAACAACCATGGAGGGAGATAAATATGAGGACTGGAAATTTTCTGCACTAGGCTTTGAATAATTCCTGCTGAGTAATTTCATGAAGGAGAGAGGCACACACTTAGGGAAATGCAGAGAACAGAGAAATAAATGCCAAATAGACTGAAGTCACAGAAACACTTCATTAAGGGAAAGAGAGAGAGCAAAGCTGCTTTTCCCCAGAATCTGTAGACTCTGGAGATCTCTCCTAAATGGACACCGCTATATTTCAGAGCAGCTGTCTTTCTGCACTGATATATGTTGCTTCCTGTGGGTTTAGTTTTTATCCATTCCAGCTCTCCTTATAACTCACTGCTTCTCTTCAAGGATGTACTCAGAGCTGGCTGCCACTTGATTTTTCTTCCAGCAATATGGAGTCTGTGGCATGGAGACTGGCTGGCTTTCCTCAAGCCTGATGAGGAGCACTCTCACATAATTCCTATTGCCTTGCCCTCCCAACCTAAGCCTTCACCAGGTGCCTTGAATTCGCCCAGTTTAGACTAGAACGAGGACTGTGTTCAAGCTTAATGTCTTTTCCCCTCATGGCTTTCCTCTTTCCCTTTTTCCTTCTGAACCTTACACTGAAAAAAAATAAAATCAAATCAGTGTAGCACCACAGGCTGATACAGAGTACAAGTGACCAGCACGGTGATCAGTGCCCAGTCAGCCATGAGCAAAGATGAACAAGTGAGTCCTGATAGCACATCCCCCTTTAGGCTGCTGTCACAGCCTTTAACGTTCTGGGATGCTCTAGAGTTATGGGCAGAAGTATTTTAATGGCTGAGTCCTTGCAGGATTCTCTGGTGAAGATCCATTCACAGGGCCTGGAGAAGACATAATTAATGCTGGTTCAACTAACTCGATAGACAATGAGAAATAGTTGTTGTTTTCTTTCTCATCAAAATAAGATACTCATGGCTGACTCATCCCCACTCAAGCTAAACCAAATTCAGTCTCTATTGCAATGCTACATCTGCTAAACTATTGAAAAGGAGGTGAGAGGAAAGGACACCTTCTCTTCTGGCAATCTTGTTATTTTGTTCTCTAAATTTGAAACTGAGGAAGCTCTGGGTGACTGAAAATAGAACTGTGTATTGGCTGAATATATTCAACTGAAAAATATCCTCCACATCTACCCAGGTTTTGTGAAATATGAAGGGCTGAACATAAAAGGAATAAGATAAAAAAAATTGCTTAAAGCCCAGTCCTGTATTGGAAGATGGATGAGAGCCTAAGCTCACATCATTTTAAAAAATAAAGAAAAAAGGTTATTTCAATATATTTTTTTTTCACATAGAAATATTCACATTGATCTCACTTCTTGGTGCCCAGGACATACACGGATACAGCACCTATGATTAAGGAACAAAATAAACAAACATCATAAACAGGCTCTGCTTCAGAGTTGACACTGTTCACTTTTAACTTTTGAATCTCTTTTTGCAGGGGGATTCAGGTGGCCCTCTGACATCTGAAGATGGGGAGAAGTGGTTTTTGGTTGGTGTAATATCATTTGGCGAAGGGTGTGCACTTCCCCAACGACCAGGAGTGTATGTGCGAGTCACCATGTTTGTAGACTGGATCAAAAAAATCATCTACTAGCTTGATATTTTTTAATTATAGAAATGGAATTTAAGTGTTGAAAGTAAGCCACTGTATAAGGGTGTAAACTAGGCTGCCATTTCAATCTTGCAGAAAAACTGAGTATGCAAATCTTGGTGAGAAAAACAGTGGTAACTTCTGCTCATTAATAATACCATTTCCAACTCAGCACAATATTTCCAAAGAGCTGCTGTGGTTTAGTTAATAAATAGCTTTGTCATTTTACATTTTCTTTTAGATAAGATCTTAGGAAAACAGTGTCTTTGAATATCAGTGTATTAACTGTGCAGTGGAGGGCTTTACAAAGCATGGGTAGTAAAAAAAGTTTCCAAACTGCAAATGCTTTAGTGGAAAAGAATCAAAATTATTAATATCAGGTGAAATATTACCTGGTTTATGTTTTTACATTGTGTTTTTCAATGTGCAATTTCATATTAATGCACAGTCAACTCTCCCCAGCAAGCTCTGCATATCCAAACGAAGGTGTTTGTTCCCTCTTTAAACTGGGCTCATGGGAGCTCCTCTGCCTTGCCCGTTATGAAAAGCTCTGGAATGAGGTTTATGGATTGTGCAAAGGCTGACCATGGATCATGCTGCTTTCTAATGAATAAACTGTCAGCCAAAAGTTGTCTCTTGAGTAACGTGTTTGGAATTAATAGAGTTAAAAATGGATTGAATAGAGCTTTTCGGTTTTCTTTCTAGGTAAGTGTTTGGCAATTATTCAAACAATTATAGAGATGTGCTTGTCCACACCCAACCACAGACTCACAATACCGCAACTTCCTCCCATAAAAAGTTATGTTTTTAAAAACATTTGACAATAATGAGTACCAGCTTTCCCTCGTGAATAATAGTGTTCATATATTACATGCTTTTTCTGTCTTGGTGATTTTTAATACAGATTTTGTGCTTTGTAGAAAAAACAGCAGGGTATCCCATTACAGCATGCTAAAGGGGAAAGGATATGAAAACCAAAATAAGGGAGGTTTATCTTCTTGAGCTCTTTTATAAATAGGTTTATATATTTAAAATATAACTACCTACTTGTTCAAATGCCTTAAATTCTATGGTGTCTTAGTGTCACATGGTGCACTTCTTGATTTCTGTTTTCAGACTAGTGTAGGAATTTAATGTATTTATCATTCCACAGGAGCAAAAATACAAAATGCATTCTCACTTACTGTATAAGCATATCTACACCAATACACTCAGGTGTATGATTGTTGTGAGAAGCTCCTGGATTTGGTTCTTGCAACCTTAAATGCAGGTTTGAATTGCTTGCAAACACAGGTTGGCAGTCACTGATAAAAAAACAAGTCCCAAACTGTCTTCAGGTCTTTGTAAGCATTAGAGACTACGTCCAGACCAAAATATGTAGCTTTATCAAAACATCTGTGATCACAAAGAACACAGATAAACAAAATTGTGACAGAAAGAAGGTAAGAAGGTGTTTTAGACACATTCTCTCACATGAAACACACAGTTTTTTAACATTAAAATATTAAAGTTGCAAATTTTATCTTTCATAGTGGACCATTGGTTCTCCTATTACTCTGTAAAGTAGAGCATTTTGCTGTCAGTATAAATTGATTTGGATGAAGCAATTACATTAAAATGCTTAAGTAAAATATGACCTGATTTCTGCATTCTTTACCATACATCACGATTGTACATTGTGTTTCCATCTGTTAACAAAAGACAAAAGCCAATTGAAAGCAGATCCAGTCAGTAGGAAATGTGCTTCCCAGGAATACAGTAAGATACTTTTATTTATGTGCATTTTCTTGCTTCTCAGAATGTAAAGCATAAATGTATTTTGAGATATACATTGTTAAACCACCTCATCAGACTGAAAAAAGCTCTATTACAAACCCTGGCATAAAAAGATATAGCATATAAACTATTTTAATTTTAAAAGCCATTTCAACTAATTTTGTCTAGATAAAACTAACATAACCTTAGTCAATCACATTCTAGCCTTTGGTTAAGATCCATGGCTTCAGTTTCCTGTGAATTAACCTGTGGAGAAACCAGTCAATACTAATACTAAAACACTTGAGCAGAATAGATTATTTGCAATTGAGTCAGTTCCAAGATGCGTTGAAGCAGAGGATGGATATGGTGATAAATATGAAAATATTTTGTCCCAGTAGACCATATTTCTCTATAAAATCTGAGTGCACTACAACAGAAGCTCTGGATGCCACTCCCCTTCCTGCCTTCACTCAGGGTTTGAGACAGGTCTGTGCCAATGCATGCCCAGCCATCACTTTCACTCTAAAAAACACTCCTGAAGGAATTTGCATTCTCCTAATTGCTGCTTCAAAATCACTTCTGCTGCCATTAACCATGACATTGAGAGTGACATTACATGTCCTTTGGAAGCATGAAGTATGAAGAAATAGTTAATCCTTAAATTATAGGTAGTTAATCCTTCAAGTCCATAAAAATGGACAAAGTTCTTTTTACCGCAACTCTTCCCAAGAAAGAGAGGTGTCTCTTCCCCTCAGATGAGTTAAGCAATTCTTATGTCAGTAGTAAAACAATTCTGGTCTTGGTGATCATGTAGGCTAATAGTATTTTCTCACTGCAAAGGAAACTGAAGTAGGGGATTGAACAAAGAAAGAAATTTCTACCGACTGGAAAAACTATAGAATATTTTAAGTAGGAATAGCAATATTTAACCTGAACTACAGGAGGAGGTTTCTTTGAAAAGAGAAAAACCCCACAGCATAACAGCAGCTTGAAGATGCTTCCAGAAGTGCTTCAGCAACTAATTGCACAATCAGTATTAAAGGTATTGAACTTTCAAATATTTTTTTCTGTACTCAGAAAAATTGAGGCACATTTGTCTCCAAAGTGGTGAACACGAGCCAGCACAGTGCAGGCAACCCATCAGTTCTGCTTCGGTCTCTCTCTCCCCAGCATCCACCCAGGGGTAGTTATCAATCTGGGCTAAAGCCAGCAAGGCTGGCTGAACTCAGGCTCTTGAACTCTTGCTGCAACGGCAGTAAAATCCCTTCACTCTTTGCTCTGTCACCAGATTGTCATCAACAAATCAACCAGAGTGCTACTGCCACCACCCCAAACCGCTCCTAATGACTGGCACAACCATTCCTAAGGCACAGAAAGCTCTTAAGGAACCAGAGAGAATGGACATTAATGATGTTAATCATAATTCTAAAAGACAACTTTAAATGCATCACAGTTACCTCTAAATCTATCCATCAGTTAATATAATTAATTCTTTTCTAGATAATAGTCCAAGTAATGTTGGAATCAATCTATTAGTGCCACTTTCAAGAAAAAACATTTGTCTTCTCTTTGTTCCAACATTACATTATTCCTAACAAACTATTAGCTATATTTGAATGACCTTTAATGTCGTTTTTACATAGACTTACTGAAACAGTAATTTTAATCTTAAACTCTTGCCCACTGTGATTTTTTTTCCATCAGAAAAATATTTTACTTCAGTAAAACCAAAAGCTGCCTTTAAAGGACACACCATTACTGAGATACCACTTTCCTAGTTATTTACGTTAACCTTGGGCCAATATGACAAAAAGTTATAGTCAGTCCTTGGCAAAATCAATTCATTCTATGCCAGCAAATGACTTTGATGAATCCTTGAATTTTGCCACATCAGGCTGATGTCACAACATGGTGGTTGTCTCTGTCAGCAGCCATGTTAATATTTAATAAAATAATATTAGTTCCCGAGGTTCAAAAACTGTGTTAAGTGTGCAAATAAATACTAAACAAATATTTTGTATCAAACTTTTATGCAAAGATAAATAATTGTTACACTGTAAAATTGTCAGTTCCATTTACTGTACATTGACTACAATACAATACGTGAGAGACTACAAGAAACAGAGAAGGTTTGTTTAACTACAGACAGTCTTAAAACTGACATACATTGTGGATATTTCCCCATAAAAACTTCAAATGCTCTGTCTGTTTCATTGCTCACAACTAGCTAACTTGCAACTCTTAGCAAAATAAACACATACCCTTTATTTAGCACGGCATATTTTGTTACTGAATTAATAAACAAACATTATATAAAAATGATGTGAACATTTGCCTCAAGGGGGAGCTTACAGTTCATTCTTGTAGATCCTTTTGCATTTTCAAGCCATTCCAAGCTAATGTTCTTTGACGACATTATAATACAGCCTCACTGCAAAATGTTATTTTTGCATTGTTTTCAGTCAGTAAATCATTATACCTCCATGCTACTGTCCTTCCTAGGCGTCTTTGAAATCCATAGTGTGGACTGGTTTGGACTGGTTTTTGTTCTTCCTTTACTGAAAAATAAAGATATAAACTATTTTCAGTGTGTGTGTGCCTTTGCAGTCCTGATCCAGCTTTGTGATCAGACCTGAGCGTTTCATCCCCAGATCTCAAGGCCACCCTTGGTGCTTCCACAGTGTGGGTTCCCCCTCCACAGTGGCACTGTTACCAAAGACACCAGACCGCCCTGCTTAGCAGTGCTCCCCCCAGGAACTGTCCTGAATTTGCCTGGAGGGATTTTATTTTATTTTTTTCCAGTTCCCATCCAACCTCACCTCTTGTACAGAGTGGTCTTTTCAGAGAAGGTTGTGTGTTTGACCAGGGCTGGTGGGAGCTGAGTGCTTCCCTTGCACGGGGTGGGGCACTAGAGCACACAGACCCCTAAATCCATGCCCAAGGTGCTGCCCATCCACCCCAGGGGGTACCACAGCCCTGCCCACCCTGGGTACACCAAAGGGGTCACCTGTGAGCCAGAAATCCTCTTCCCTTCAGGGCTTGGCCTGATATCTAATGAAGTGATGGCACATGGATCAGACTCCTAGCAATGAATGACTGGTAGAAAGCTTCCCTAGGGCTAGTTTTCAGTCAAAAGTGTCAACAGTAGGTTTAGTGTTTGGTGTTTTTTCGATTAAAAAAAAAAGATAAAACTGGTTCCAAAAGTACTTGCTCTGCAATACTGCTAAAGAGTTCACTCTGATTTTTCCAGGGAGCCCTGAGGCACCCTGCAAGTTTATGGCAGTCTTTCTACATGGCTACAACTGCCAAAACACACCGTCTTCCCTCTCTTAGATTGGCAGATGACAGTGCAGTGCAGTCTCCTGAAAAGAGGAGACACTTCAGGAGCCACTGCAGCTGCATTTCAATGAAAATGCTTCAATCCCTGGGTAGAATATTTCACACTGATGATTTGTTTTTATCCCCAACTAAGTAAAAAACAGAGGAGGAGAAGTAGCAATACATAACTCTGTAAGGTGGAAACGTAAGAGTCCAGACAGTCCAATACATTCAGTTTTACTCCTTTCCTGGTGGGTAAATGCAAGCAAGTCTGAGTTGATTTAAAATGTACTTTGAGGGTGCTGAATGCTACAGTAGTTTTCAATCCCTCCAGACTTACCTCTGAAGTCCTACAAAGTAATGCATTATGTACCTGAGCCCATTGGAGTAATTCAAAGACTCCCTTTGGCTTCAGTGGACTTTAGATCAGGCCACAATGCTATAAACAAAGAAATTGCCATGAATCAAGTAGTTCCAGCGTTTCCTTCTTAAAGAAACGAAGTCACTACTTCCTTCTGGATTAATCCAGCAAAAGCAGGCATATTTCACAAATTAATGGTGAAAGGCTTTGAATGGAGTGTCCTTGTCACACAGCAGGAACAATTCCTAAATACCTTGGATCAGAACTTGAGCTATATCAAATGAGCTTATCTTCAGCAAATCTACGCTGATGTTTCACAGCTGGCTCAGGAAACAGATTTTAGTGACAAAGGTAAGAAGCAATAAATAGCTTGAGCATATTGGTGTTTTGACCATTAAATGCAATCATAGAAACTGAGAAATGTACCAGGTTGGAATTTAAACTTTCTGCAAGGCATTCAGATGATAATGGAGATGGGTCTTTGAAGCAGTTTCTCCTTGCTTCCCTGGAAGAAATGAAAGGGAGAGCATCTAAGCATGAATGAGCTGATCATTTCTGCTAGCTACAGGGACGAGGTGTTGCTTTGCCTTATTACTACCCTCAAGAGCCCAATGCCAGGCAAAATTAGTCATGACCTTTCAAGCTAGGCATGTCCTGGTTGGCCATGGGTTGTGGCTTTCAGAGGAAAGGTCACCATGTTGTGGAAGCCTAAAAAAGAATGAGAAGTCAGGTTCATGTGGAAAGTTGGGGTTCCCTCCTTCCCCAGCAGGACAGAATCCCTTTCCTAAAGTTCTACAGTGTCCAGATGATCATTTCAAGTGATTGTCTTTTTTTGATTTGCTTTTTGCCCAAGAACTGCATATTTGTGATGAACTAAAATGATTTGCAAGGCGGGTCATAAGTGGAAATTGAAAATCGATAGGACAATAGTTTTCAAAAACAAAATTTTGTTTCAGCAGATAAAATCCTTTTTGGTGATAGTTTTTTTGATTTAAATGATTTTTAAAAATGGTTTTATTTCTTTAATTAAAAGTTTTTATGTAACTCAAAATGGACATTCTGGGAAAAAAAAAAAAAACAAAACCAACCAAACAATAAAAAAGAGAACGCTGTTTTGCATCAAAACCATTTTGTCCTTGATTTTTGTATCATTTCATCTATCAAACTAATCAGCTAACAGAAAAAAGGGCAGTCTTCCAAGGTGAATTTCCAATATCTGCATCACGCAATTTTGAAGTTTGGAAGTTCAGATGAATTACTTCTGGATGAACTGCTATAGCATCAAAGGCCTGATCAAAGCCCACTGAAGTCAACACTACTGCTTCTATTGATTTCAGTGGGCCATGAATCTCTCATTGTTTTCCCAGGAGCATTCAAGGGCTGACACTTTTCTCGGAAGAGAAAGACCTGCCAGAAAAGGTACAAACATGTACCATACTTACCAAGAAATCCAGGGCCACCGTAGCAAGGGTTCCAGAATTCAATTACTATGGAATTGCTATTGTTATACACATTATTCTTTTACTACTCTTTTTTGTGTTGAGCTTCCAGCCTTCTGCAGCCCCAGTGCTGAGGTTTGTACATAACCTTTCACAGGCTTGTGTTTGCCTGTCACAAGACAGGTTGGAAAGTGCACATTTCCCTTCTCCTTATAGAAAATGCATCAAATAAAAACACAATCTAGTTTGTTACGCAGACCTCATGACATCTGCTCCTCATGGCTACTTGTTTCAACGAGACATGATACCAAAGAGTACTGCAAATATCACTGTACACTCACTCTTACAGACACAAACTGTCTTCACGTGTGAAGTGTTTTCTCACCTGCAATAAGGTATTGCAGCTACTGGCAGGAAATATTAAGTAAAAACCATTAGGAAAAAGTAAAGGCAAAAAATAAGGAGGAATTTCTTTTCTAATTTCTTAAAACAGTGATATCATATTCCTTTCAAGTATTCCTGCTCCTCAAGAGAGACACTAGCTTATGAATCTGTTTATTACTCTTGGTATTTTAACAAAATATCATTTATCTATAAAACATATTTCAGTTTAAAGTCTTCTGGATTAGATTAACTTGAAAACACTTCCTGAATTAAAGGATGAAAATGATATTTGAAAGTTTTAGAAAGACTAGTTCAGGAAAAAAAATTACATGATGTCATATCTTGATATATCTATATCATATTTTGAGAAAAATAAGTCTAAAGAATTTTAAAACATGAAGCAAAGTAGATTGTATTTCACAGGCTGAAATGTTTCCTCTTTGCATAACAACACATATGCTCAATACCACAGCTGTGTACACAAATCTACTTACTTTATGCATCCTCTTCAGCACATGCATGATATACAAAGGATGTCACAGTGGTGTGTGGCTCAAAACATGTTTTTGCTTTTCATTTTCAATTTCTCTGCTTAGAGGTCCATCTATTGTTTGCATGGTATGTGCAGTGGAACAGCATTAAACAGCTGCTGGCCCTTACGTTTATCCTTGGAACAAACTGCACTTTAGGTTAGAAGGTGAGTCCCTGAGTTCACACTGTAGCTGTGAGGCACCCCTCTATTAGTTCCCACAGCCCAGACACTTTATAGGTGGTAATCACAAAGAAAGAGGTGAAGTAAAAGTGCTGACAACAGCCCTGCCTGTCAAGTGTTCTGAAAGAGACTTTCTTCAGAAACAGGTGGAGTCCCAACAGCAGCACACTTTGAGACCTGGAATTACTTCAACATGTTGTGGAAAAGCCTGAAGGTGAATGTTCAGCTGTAACAGCTGTAAATTACTTGGATTTTAATAGACGAAAAGACATTTATTTGCATATTTGGGGATAGATGTAAGCAATCTTTCAGTAGGAATAGCTTGCCGATGGAAATATGAATTCTGCATTATAAAACCACTATGGATAAGTATATTTTACCTTTTATGAAGCATCTGGAAACAGCAAGTCCCAAAAGCCACCAGTATCAACAGCAGTAGTGGTATAGTGGGTATTACAACATAAATTAGATTTGGAATTATACCTACAAGAAAAAGGTTCTCATTAATATCTCCCATGCTGAAATGCTTTCAACCATGTGAGTAAAAATCTGGAGTAAAATATCAGAAATACATTAACTTTCACAAAAGAACACTTATATTCCTTCTATAGGAAGAGCTCCACAGAGAACTCAGCATTATCAAGAATAAAACAGCACTTGAGTTACATGCTAAACATATCTTAAGGTCTTCAATTCTGATATTTTCCAATTTCATAATTCAAAATTCAAGTATTTTAACACAGTTCATTTCACAGCTTATTTTTACAGTTCATTTTAACTGCAGACTCAGCTGTCTTTGTATGTTGGATTTCCCGCCCAGGCAGGACCACAGGAGGAATGAGCCTGGCTCTTGTCTTCCCTTTCCCCTTAAAGGACACACACAGCCTCTCCTTGATTAATGAGGAGAGCTAAAGGTGCTCCCCTGCAGGTGCCTCGACAAAGGAGCGGGAAATGTACAAGCTGAGACTCTATTATCTGTCTGCAATAGAGGATGGAGTCTGCAATGTCCAGAACGGTACTGTTTTCCATAACTATATGCCCATATTTTATACCAGTACACATTTAATGTACAAATTGTGGAGAGTTTCTTACCCACTGTCCTGTTTTGAAAATATTTTTCACTAGCAAGAATAACAGTGAATATTCAGCTTGTGTTTGAGTTCTAGAGAGAGAGTCTTTGCATAGTTTGTATTAAATGATATTATTGATTTCAAGCCACAGTTCATCGATATATTAATTCCTCTGGAGTTATAAATAACAGAAGCACCAGTTAGGAAGCTGGCTCAAATCCAGACAAGCAGTGGGGAAACAGAGCACCCACCTTCCACAATCCCATGGTGCAACCCTGTAAAATCCAGAGCTGCTCCTTAGACATGTTCCGTTCCTTGAAATAAAGCTGTGCTACAACTCTTCATGAGCCTCGGGACCCTGCTCAGAAGATAAACTGCTGAAAGAAGCAGCCAGGGCATTCCCAAATACCAAGTGGCATCTCTGCTGGCAATCTCAGCAAGGCACTGAGCTCCTCCTAGCACTTGGTTTTCCTTAAAACACAGGGTACTTGGGGGAGCTGTGGACAGTGTTTATTCTAACTTTGGTGAGACAAGGAAATAATTTGTTTCCACAGTAACTAAGACTCTTAAAAAGTTATTCAAGTGTATGTATTTTCAGGGCACTTCCCAGGGAAACAGACTGTTTCTTCCTATTGACAAAAATGGAAAATGAAATGTTACTTTAATTCCACTGTTAATATTTTTAGCAGAACACGAAATTCATATGAACACATTACCTGTTTCAGTAGCAATAATATGATACTGATCTTCTGGTTTGCTTGTGTCATAGGGATTTCCTGCTGGCACTGTTGGAAAAATATCTGGAAAGGAGATCAGACATTTTAGGAAAATAGTAAAGAATGTGTTTTTATTAAGCTGTTTAAAAATTAATAGTCATCATATTATAATTTATATTGTGAAAATTAACATTTTTATTATTTATTAAATATATATAAACAGGATTTTGTTACAAAATTAGAATAATATCTGGAACAAGAATTACAAGGAGTGCTATCCTGAACAACAGCCATATACTTGTAGCTGTTGCTCTCTGAAGGATTCATTTTCCTATGTTCCAGTTCTTAACTGTGTCTGTTAAACTTCAGTAATTTTGGAGGTTTTTGTAAGATATCCTTATAATTATGTATTTACCAATGCAATTGAATTTAATGTGTCAAAATTTCTTACCATATTCTGGCTCTGCTCTGTCTCCTAATTCTTTTTCTAAGACATTATCTGTTAAATCAATATTTGAAATTGATTGTTGAAGAATGAAAAATGTGTGCAATAAAACAGATGTTTCCATTATTTTTCATGCAATATCACAGAAACAGATACATTCCCCCAAACAATAATTGCTTAATTCTTCAGCATTTCATCTTCTTACCAAAGGCTATTTGCAAACTGGTATCAAATCACCTCTAGGTCATACTTTTTGCTCCTTAGGAGATGGCTGTCTTTTACTTAAATTCCAGTTCTTGTTGGCCTCTGATTTAATGGCTAATGGTCAAGCCACTGAGCACCCTGAATGCTTGTGCTGAATGATTCTCCTAACATATTAAAGCTCCATTTCTGCAGACAATTCTAAAACAATATAAGGAAAGGAGTTATCTTTATCATAAGGTTATACTGACTTAATAGTACTGTGAGACTACAGTTCTGAGTGTCTTGATAAATAAAAAGTGCTGGGATAACACAGTGATAAAGCCTACTAGAAAAAGGCAATTCTTTCACCTACTCTGGTAAAAAAAAAAGCTGCATTTGGCCATGTATAAAGAAAGATGCCAAGATACCCCAAAGAACTGAGCTGCTGTCTCTTGACAGCAGAAGAGGAGATGAGTTTTTAATCTGATTGCATAATCAAACCTACAGGAGCTGGACAGGAACTAAATGTGGTCGCAATTACCAACCTGTAATTAAATTTAAGATCGCTGAATGATCAATATCAAAGCCAGGCTGAACATTGCAACAGTAAATGCTGTCAAGGGAGGCACTATAAAAAGGGCTTGGAAAAATAAAAGTGTCTACCAGAAATGTAGCTGCTGCTTGAGCAAGGCTGCCTAATGAGCAGTGTCCCGGACTTGCTGCTGATACAATTAGATGCAACTTCATCACAGTCAACTGGAACCTGCTTTGGCCAGGGGCTGGTATCAGACACCATGCACTGAATGCAGACAGGAAAGCTGTGAAAAACAGCATACTTGGATAACAAACTGAAATTCAATATGCACGTGGCACTTTATCACTCCTGGAGAAATGGATGTATTTTGTATTGCTAAGAGCTGACATTGAAGCCATTACGGTGATTTGAGGGGGGAAAAAAGGTCGTTTGTAAGTCTCACTTGGTTTGAGATAACAAATGTAATTTTCTTATAAACATTGTGGTACTTTCTTCAGGCAGTGAAAGAAATGTCATATATCTATTTATATACATTTATGCATCTACTCCTTTCCTCCATGTGACAGAAAAATACATTTCTGGAGAACAGTCTGTTTTGCTAAAGAGCACAATTCCAACAGCTTGAAAAATAAATAGCTACAATTCAGTAGTAGTGTATTTAGCTGCATAACAATGTCGATACTAACAATAATCTAGCTATACAATGTTTGCCTTGTACGCCTCATTATAAACCAATAACCCATTTCTACCTAGAGAAAGAAATATAAATGTATTTTCATTGTTACCATTATCGCTTTGTTTTCTGCCAATCCAAAACACCCAGTACTTTTTAAGATGGTAAAAGCAATAGAAAAACAATTCTTTATCACATCTCAACAAGAATGTGTTACAGAATAATTATCTAATTTAAATTTGTTTGTTTTTAAAGCTATTAAATATACCTGAAACCAAACCTTTTTAATAAAGCCTGTAATTTCTGACATAAAATGTTGGGGTTTTAACAACATAAAACATTTTTTATTTTGTTACATTATTTCAAAATAATTTGAACAGTTCTAAAAGTGATAAATTTGCATATATTGCATTTCCTTGAAGGGCCTATGATGATTACTGACCATTATAAAGTAGTGATATCCACTAACAATTTTAAAAGCAGGAAGAGATTTAGGGGTGGTGGTAAAATACGTTGGTATATCAACTTTTCCAAATATTTAATATTTGCTTACAATATTAATTGCCATTAATATCCTCATTAAGAGACCAGAAAGTGAAAAACTTATGCATCCACCAAAACCAGAGGAACAAAATAGCCTGGATCTCCACAGATAGACAGATCTCTACAAAGAGTGTGATTATTGTTTGATCATCAGCATAGAGAAAGCAGGCAGGAAACTCCAGAATTTTATAGGTCAAACAGCTGCTAAGAGCAGGATTTCATAGAGTCATAGAACGGTTTAGTTGGAGGGGACTTTAAATAATATCTTTTTTACAACCCCCTGCCATGGGCAGGGACACCTTCTACTAGCCCAGGTTGCTCAGAGCCCCATCCAACCTGGCCTTGAACACTTCCAGGGGTGGGACAGCCACAGCTTCTCTGGGAAACCTGTGCCAGGGCCTCACCACCCTCACAGTGAAGAATTTCTTCTTACTGTCTAATCTAAGCCTACCCTCTGTCAATGTGAAGCCATTACCCCTTGTTCCGTCACTCCAGGCCCTTGTAAATAGTCTCTCTGCAACTTTCTTGTGGCGTCCTTCATATACTGGAAGGCCACAATTAGGTCACCCCCAGAGTCTTCTCTGTTCCAGGCTGAACAATCCCAATTCTCTCAGCCTTTCCTCACAGCAGAGCTGCTCCATCCCTCTGATCACCTTGGTGTCTCCTCTGGCCTGGCTCCAACAGGTCCCTGTCCTTGCTGTGCTGGGACCCCAGGGCTGGATGCAGCGCTGCAGGCAGGGTCTCAGCAGAGCAGGGCAGAGGGGCAGAATCCCCTCCCTGCCCTACTGCCCACGGAGCTTTGGATGTAGCCCAGCACAGGGGGGTTCTGGGCTCCCAGCACACATGGCCGGGGCATGTCCAGCCTCTCATCCACAGCACCCCCAAGTCCTTCTCCCAGGGCTGCTCTGGATCTGCTCATCCCCAGCCTGGATTGGTACTGGGGGCCAACCTGATCCAGTGCAGCACCAGCACTTGGTCTTGTCAAACCTCATAAGATTCCCATGGGCCCACTTCCTGAGTTTTATTAATTAATAAATGAAATTAATCCATAATTTCATATACATTCTGACTTTCAGCTTAGTTTTTGAAAAACAGACACACCAAAAATTATTTGAAAACATTTGCATGATCCTGCTGAAAAACGCATTTTCATTTACTGTGAGTACTGACAAGAACAGAAAATATTACAGGCTCGAACTGGAAAGCTTGCTTTTCACGTCCTTTCTGGTTTTGCACCATGTTCTAGTTTATAGTTCACTTTTCCTCTATTGACATACACAGAACTTATGTCATGTCTGGAAGCACAGCCAAATTGCCTAAGATCTGTTTTTTCTGTCACCATCTCAACGAGCATGCATCTGCTTTTCATATCTCCAAGTCTACATGCATGAATGCAGAATTTTTTCCTGCTGCTCTGGACTTCATTGTTCAACTCATAACTTTTTGAAACAACCACCACATATAAGTTGGTATAAAATAAAAGGGCTGCAACTACAAGGACAGTGCAATATTTTTTACAGGAGGAACAAGAGATGTCCAGATCCTACCTGGAAAGTAGAAAATGACCACTTTGAACACTTTGTGAAGAAAAAATAGCTGGAGAATTAATTAAATCAAAACAAACCTAGGAATGCAGGATAATGAAGCTGATTTGAAAACATTCTTATTAAATACAAAGAGGTTTATTTATATATATTATATATATTTATTTATTTATATATATTTTAAATTATTTATTTATATATTTATTTATATATTTTCTATATATTTATACATATATATATAAAAACTTATTTCAATAGTTTTTATTGACATATTATATCCCCTGTTAATGGCAGCTTAGGCACACACCAGAGGAACCAGTACCATAAGCCAAGAGACACTTGAAGATTCTCTCACAAACCAAGAGGTAATTGTTTTTCTAAGACAATGTCCCACCTGTGAAATATAATTTCAGTTTCACCTACCTGGGGCATATTTGCAGATAAAATTGTGCTTCATGTTACATCTATCATCATTCCATTGATAAAGGTATGGCCCTCCCAGACCAGGGTTTGCAGTTGGCTGATGATACATCACCACACAGGCTTCGCTTCCACAGGAAGGCTCATCTGTGTACCAATTTCTAGCGGCACACACAAAGAAACTTTCAGTTTTTGAGAATAAGGTTCATCAGGATGCCAAAGAAAAGAGTTTGCATCAAGGAAGAAACATCAACCCCAACACTCCCATCCTCTTCAAAGACATCCTGCATCTCCTACAACCCTTCTGTGAAAGGAGTTTAAGGCCCAAGCTTCACATCTCTGAATCTTAAAAAAAATTCTGATTGAAGCACCTCTGCAGAAGTAACACCCTACTGCTATGCTTTCCCTATTAGACTCTTATCTGTCCCCTTGTCCTGAGTTCTGTGAGTTGTTGTTACTCTGGCCTCTGGCTTCATCAGGAAGTCAAAGGCTTTTCAAAAAGTGTAGAAACAGAACAATTTACACTAAGCACCTCACAATAATTTATTTGGTGGCTGGCTCTCTGATTTGAGGTGGCCAGAGCCTTGCAGAATTTACCTGCCTGCTTTCATACCACACCCTAAAGACTCTGTGTGTGGCTGAACAACCTCCAAATGTCATGCAGAGACAAACTCTCTGGGTGGGAGCAAAGAAATCTTTAAGCTGAAGCCACACAGTGCCATCCTGTCACAGCTTCAAATTCAAAACCCCGACTGCCAGCTACCCCTGATCTGGAGAAGTCAAGGGGGAGATGCTACAAACTTCACAGAGCAGCAAGGCTTCAAACAAGGCTTGGCATTCCAGGCTCCATTTCTTTCCACGAAGTCTTCTCAATAAGCATTTTCACACACTTACCTGAATGGTGACGTACTTCCATCAGCCCACTGGTAGAGGTCGGGGCAGGCACTCGATGTGGCCAGCCCATCGCCGCTTCTCCACAGCCCAATCCAGAAATCACCATCAGAAATCCCAGAGCCAGATTTGGTGAGGTTCTGCAGCATGTTCTCTATTAGCTGCTGCTCAGCTTCACTTTCCAAGCTCAGTAAAGCCCCTCCATCGATTTCACAAGCCTGGCGGGCTTCCTGGAAGCCCACGCGTCTAGACAAGTCCTGGAAATAGGCTAACTTGTAACACGAGCGCTTGAAGGCACCATAGCACACTTTCTGGCCTGAAAAATAAAAACATGGGACTGTTCAGAGCACAGTAATGAACTCAAAGCTGCAAGAATACAGCACATCATGCATATGCTGATGGAGGACAGGAGATTTGTGTCTGAGAGGATTCATGGTGGTAACACTGGCACCACTGAAATCCTTTGCTCTAATTTAAATTGTAAATAGCACAGAGTTCTTGGGAATTTATGCCATCTCCCCATGGCCTGTGAAACTCTCCAAAACCCTGAAGATTCCCAATAGCTTCTAGAAAAATATTCTCTAATGACTGTAGCATCAGGACTCTCTGTTATAGCCAGGATCTGTTTGGAGGGTATTTTCTTAACTCTTTCAAACTAATGGACCAACTTCACTTTTATTTTGTAATCAGAGCTATTCAATCTTTTTTAAAAAAATGTTTCAAATTCACATTTTTAATGACAAGAAGCAGCTGGAAATTTTTTTGATCCTTTAAGTTACCCTTGAGAGGCTGTATATGGAAGGAACTCATAGCCGCTCTTCACTACTACGTGCCTAAGTAAAGCCTGTAAGAGTGTATGGAAGGAGAATTTGCTCCTTCCAGTTTTTTTGCCTGAGAAAGACACATATCTTTTTCCTAAAAAGGAAAAAATAATTATCATTTTCAATTACAAAGGCTCTCTAGAGTTTATTCAAGATATGCAAGATGAGGAATTAACACACTCACTTATCAGCTGCAACTGAACTCCAGTATGTTTATTTAGGGACTGGAGAAGGCTTGTAAATACAACTGTCTCTTAAAAAAAAAAAGAACAAAACCAAGTTTTTCCAGTATAGAAATTTATGATTGGAGCAGTAAAAAAGTAGGAGAATTTATTTTGTTAAGTATGAATGACTGAAGGATACCTAAGTAACAAAAACTACCAGGCATTATCTAGATTGTTTAGAAATCAACAAAAGTCATCATTTTACTGGAAAATTTGACAATCACACAACATGCTGAGATGGAAGGAATCATTGAGGATCAAGGATTCCAGCTCCCAGCCCTGTGTAAAACAGCCCAAGAGTCACACCATGTGCCCGAGAGCATTGTCCAAACGCGTCTTGAACTCTGTCAGCTTGGTGCTGTCACCACTGCCCTGGGGAGTTGTTCCAGTGCCCAACCACCCTCTGGGAGAAAAACCTTTTTCTAATATCCAGCCTAAACCTCCCTTGACACAGCTTCAGGCCATTCCCTTGGGCCCTGTCACTGGTCACCACAGAGCAGAGATCAGTGCCTGCTCCTCCTCTTCCCCTCCTGAGGATGCTGAAGAACACAATGAGGTCTCCCCTCAGTCTCCTCCAGGCTGAACAGACCAAGTGACCTGAGTGGGTCATCCTATGGCTTCCCCTTCACCATCTTCATAGCTCTCCTTTGGGCACTCTTTAAGATCTTTATACTCTTCTGATATTGAGGCACCCAAAACTGCTCACAACACTTGAGGTAAAGCCACACCAGCACAAAGTACAGTAGTTTATTATACCATATGAAATTTTCATTTGAAAATCTTGTATTTAGTCTCATTTTTAAGAAAAGACAGAGACATGACTCACATAAATAGCCTTTGAACAAGATTTATCCTGTTTCACCTTAAAAAAATTGTAATTTGTCACTGGGAAACAGAAACATCATTCTATGACTTCAGCTCCAGGCGATGTTTTTCTATACACAAAGAGCAAACATCGAAGTAAACAAAAAAGCTTGAAAGCTACAATAAAGTTCATTCTTTTTGCATTAGTGTTGCTTCATTTTTGTATTGAATAAGTAGGATACTTCCAGTAGCAGACTGCACAAGGGCCAACTGAAGACATTTCTATTTGCACAGAGCATAGTTTCAAGTATTTGCAGAGACTAAGCAGACTGTATCAAAGATTCATTAATATAGGAATGGAAAAACAGGATCAGCTCTTGACTTTAAGCTAAATCTGAAACTAATTTTTTGGGATCATTTCTGTTGTAGAAAGCTAAATTATAGGGGCAGTAGGGATACACTATGCTTAGCTTTCTAGGGTTTCCCACAATTCTTGTAATCTTTTGAAAAAAAACAAAAAAAACCCCTCAAATACAAAAAAACACCCAACTACAACAACAATAAAGAAAAAAAACACATATACACATGAAAAACCAACCAACCAACACCCACAAAAACTCTGAAACCTTCACTTTATAATACCCTATTAAATTTCATCTGGAGAAGGACTATCAAGAAGAGAAGCATCTTTGTAATCTCATTCTTACTTGGCAGACAGACTTCTAAAAATTCAGTTGTTTATCAGTAATTAACCTACCAATATAACACAGGAACAAGAATAGTCTAAAAAAAGGACAAGCTTGTGCTACAGATATTGATGGAAAAAGCCAGGATCCAAGATCAGGCAGAGAGTGCCAATTTTTACTTTCTCTGATAACATCCTGACAACAAAATACATGCCCCAATTTTTTCCCTTTATTCATATAGGTTAGGAGCCTTGCTTCCAATAAATGTAGCAAGAGTCTAGGTCCTAGTTGGGCAATGGTGCTGAAGAACCAAGGGACAGACCCTTTGATAGAGACGCATATGAAATAATGGCCTTCTTCCTAGACTTCTTTGAACAAAAGAACTACTATTATCAGAGTAACAAAGTGATAAGTCCTAATTCTGTTATGTGGGAAGTGCAAGAATGAAAGCTGCATGTGAAATCCCAGCTCATTCCCTTAATCTACAATGCTGAAATTCCAATATTGTTAACATGACCGATTTCCCCCAGGAGCTGTGTCTCACTGACAGAACAGAGTGCACAGGGAGGGAGGAGCTGGCCAAGGTTTTGACCTTCACCACTGGGCGAGTGACAATGGCTTATTGCCAGAGTACATATGTGTATGTAACAGCACAAACATCCAAAGCCTTGCACTGAATTATGCACTAATCACTTCTGAGGAAAGATGACCACACCCTTCCCTGTAGTTGAAGGTTCAATTCAAAGCATTAATTCAAGATGTATATGCAAATTTAGGAAGAGTGCTTTGTCCATTGTCTTGTTCTTTTTATTTTCCCAGACAATCTTTGAAATAAACTCTTCCACAATTCCTTTCATTCTGTGCACATACTCCTCCTTGACATCAAATAGGAATTTATGAGCAAATTCAGGTATCAAAGTATCCTGGTCACAAATCTAATCATGTGGGAAAGTTCAATCAGCTGCAATGAGCAGGCTGACCACTATGGATCGTAATTCCTGTGCTGTTCCTCCCCTTCATGGGAATGTAGCTAACTTGCCTTTATAAGACACAATCCACTCCCCAACCCTGCATGCTTCTCAGGTGGCTGAACTGCTCCCCTTCCTCTCTGTTCTCATGCAGAGTCTTCTGTGACTCTCCTAAAATCTGAATCAAACCTTCTAGCAGGAGAAAAGGATCCTTGCTGGCTACCTGACCAAGCCTGCTCAGGATGCTCATCTGCCAGTCAGCTGCTGCATGGAGACTCAAGTAGAATTATAGACTCTTTTAGGCTGGCAAAGACCTTGAAGACCCTCAAGTCATGGCAAGTGCTGTTTCTGACCTGCTCCAAGGCCTGTATCCATAAGCTGTGCCCTATTCTGGTCCAATACAGAGGTTGTATCAATGCTCAGCTCCATCACCCATGCCCAGGAAACCAGGTGGGACTGTGTGGAGCATCAAGGAGGATGACAAGCATTTGTGATCTGCAATGGCAAAGGGCTTCTGCAGCCCCTAACACGTGCCCAGCTTGCCACTGTTGTGCACTCAAAGCAGGGAGCCCTCTTGGAGCCATCAGAACACAGATGTGAAGGCCCAGCCTGTACCCAAGGGTTTACAAGTCAAAATCTTGAAGCTTTGTGGAAGACATTTTCTTATCTTCCCTTAAACTGACCTGAATAATTTTTAAGGATACTATTGTTATTGCAGACATTTGGGCAGGGTTAAGTAACTCTAAAATCAAGTTTAAAAAGTGAAAGAATTGAAAATTTGCGTGAAATCCAACTTCTAAATTACTGTTCTTTCATTTGTTGCTCTCTCCACCTGTGGCAAAAGAAATAATTTCCTCCTTACAGGCTGATCATTTCTGCAAGAATATACCTCCAGAAACGAACAGAGAAACAGCAAGAAACAAAGAAATAATTGGCATTAAGACCCATAGACCCAAAAAGTGTGAATGAAGTATGTGAGGCAGAGCAGTAAGCTTTCCGGGAGAAGCTGTGAATTTTTCTTGTTCGAGTTAATTTCATCCCTGTGTTTAGGCAGTGACCTACTCTGAATCTTTTCTTTCTTCTTTTGAAGAGGACTTTGAACCAGCTCCACTATGGCAGATAAATGTGTTAATGGAAATCTGCAGTTGTGCCTTAATAGCTGGCAAATCAGTTAACATTTTAGTGCTCTTCTCGGAACACCCGGAGATGTCAGGTTTTAAAGCTCCATTTTTTCTCTCACTACTAACTTCTGAACGACAAAGCAGAAATAATTTACCACTGAAAAATGACAGAATGGACCACATTGTACAGGAGACAAGATAAGTATGGAAATATTAACTATGTGCTATTTTACCTCATTCTAACATCTTTCAGCAGACTCCACAGTTAGTTCTAAAGCAACATTTTGTTATTTCAGCTGTATAAATTGAGTTCCAATATTTCTGTCACAATTGAATAGAAACTAGATTTGTAAGCAAGCTATTGGAATGAATCACACCAAGATGCTACACAATGTGAATAATCTCTTTTTTTTTTTTTTTGGTCTCATCATCCCATTAACTGATGAAAGCAAGTGAAAAGTACTTGCTCTAGAAAGTGCTAGCTACCATTTCCATCCATAGGGGTCAATTTTCATCTTTGGGTGTCGCACAGCAGCTCCATAGTAGAATGTTTAGATATCAGCCTCAGAACAAAGATATTTTTAAACTAAACTACTCATTAAAATATTTTTGCAGATAATTGTACAGGGGGAAAAAATCTCCTCCAAGAAAAGGAGAAACAAGCTAATAACCAGCTGTTATTTCGATCAGTTATGTCTCCATTATGTTTTAATAATCATACTTCATTAAACAAATAATAGGTTCCTTGATTTCTGTCATGACAGAAGTTACAGCAAAGTGTCATATAGAAGCAAAACTGCTGATAAAATACCCAGGTCAAAGTCTCCTCTCCCTAAGACCATCAGGCTTAGTACTAAACTAAACCCCCACAGGCCCCAGAGGGGCACAAAGGTCTTTTTGAGTGACACATTTTGCTTAGCTGGAGTCTTTGAAGATGTCAGGTAGAAGATAAGCTCCCTGCTGATAAATCCCATTCCTCTTCCTCTTGAATCTTACAAAATAACCAAAAATCCAGGGTTTGATACCATTAGCATTCACCTATATTAGGGGGGAACAGCCACTGCACGTGCACAGCATATGTGAAGAGAGACAAAAATGGATGTATAAAGCCTGATGTACAAAAGTGCATTATGTTTTTGTATTTTGATTTTTTTTCCTTCCCAAGATAATGGATTCAGCACAAAACACAGGAGAGCACTTGGTAAAAAAGCAATGTGAAATATTTAACATTAACCAGAGCAGTGTGCGGCCGATGGAGACCTCTGAAAAGAAAGTGACAAACAAAACCACAAGGACTTAAGTGAAAGTGATAATGAAACAGCAAAACAGAAATCTACGGTAATTAACCAAAATATTCTCTGCCTGTGTTATGAAGATTAGTCTTTGTCTTGAGCTTGCATGAGCTCAGTGAGTTCAGGGATGGCTAACCAGCATGCAGACACTGGGCACAATTTGTTTTCACCTGTCCCCATATCACAGGGCACTCCACACCAAGTCCCAGCGATGCACTTCAGAATGTGGCCAGCAAGAGACTAAATGGTATTAAATTTTCCTAATCACATTTTGTTTCAAAGCTGATGCATCTTGTCAGATGATCTTTGTATTGTCCAGTCAGATTTTGGCTGGGTTCAGCTGCTGGTCATGTTTTGTTGTATTACGTTACTGTTGTTGATGTTTTACTACATCATATTTGCATCCATCCACAAAATATAATTTTATGATTCATATTACTTTTTTTTTAAAATAGTGTGATAACATTTCATAATTACATTGTCTTCATTGATGATAAAAGCAAGTTTCCACCTTCTCTCCCAAAATTTGTAACACTGAAGACACATCGCTCTCTAGCTGCGTCAGTGTTCAAACTCCTGATGTTTTTCAGCTCACAGTCCTGAGTAGTTTAAGGAATTCCATGTGCTCATAAATTTGACATTCAAATAAAAACTGTTGTACAGCTCACATGCCAGTCTATATCTGTCTTGAGATCTTCATAGCTATCTCTTCCATACCTTAGCAGGTACTTTTTCCTTCCATCCTCTTAATAACCAAGCCTTCCAAGAGAAGAGACATTTGTTACTGATTTATTCTGGATTAGGGATTATGCCTAAATCATCATCATATGGTTTTTCTCAAGTGATTTCCCAAAGTGAAAAACTTCCAAAGGTCCCAGGTCACTTTTAATGGCTTATATAAAAAACCCTGAAGGCCACATTTCCTTATCCAGTAGCTGTGCTTCAGGCAGATGTGCACAGCAGACAGTTTGTACACATCATGTCAGAGTCACAAGCATGCAGACAGTGTCTAAGGTGACTTAATGGAGGCTGGCCCCAACTTCTCGTGCAAAACTCATCTATCAGCCACTTCAGCTACTTCTTGCAAATGGAGTATCTTTCTTGATAAATTCTTGGACAAGTAAAAGTTATAGATGTATATAAAACCAGCAAGTCTAAAATGATACATAGGAATTTTTTCTATTCCCTCACAAACACAGGCCAGATTATGTAACTTTAGCCATTAACCATCTCATATCTTGTGAATTAGCAAGGATGAAGCAAGAGGTCCTCAGACACCAGGCAAACAGCTGTCTCTAGGACTAATGCAACTTCTGCAAAGAGGAAAAAACCAGGCATGAGGAAGTTTTAAGTAAAATAAAGTTACTGTATTATACCATTCATACAGAGATTTTGTACAGTTATACAGAATATGAAGCTACACAAGATTCATTTGTCCCAGTCCAGTCCCTGTCTTCTTTATTTTCTCTTTTGCCATGGAAAGTGATTTTCAGTTCATTTATTTCTGAAAATAGGTTTTCATCTCTATGTTAGCCTTTACTAGTTCATCCATGTAGTTCAGTGTGTTTCTACGCACTTTTGGGGACAGGGAGTGGACTTATTTCTGAAAGACAACTGTCTTCAATAGACCTGTAACAGCTACACTTTTAAAAAAATCAAGCAGTCAAAAAGGAGACAGTGCAAAGGAACACCTGGCAGTGCTGATTTACATATTAAATATTACTTATCCCTAACACCTGGATTTTGCCATCCAGCTGAATACAAATGCAATTAAAATTGGATCTGAAAGTTTCCCTGCGCAATGCAGCGAGATTGCTGGTCACTAAAATAGGTAGTTAAGAGTACACGTAAGACCGCTTATGACAAGCAGGTTATTTTTGGGAGGTTTGTCAAAACCTCTGTGTGCTCAGAAACTGTTCTGTTCTAGGTCTTGGGAAGATTCAAGAGGACTCCGTGTCCTGCAAAATATTCTTCATTGCATTGAATAAATTGTTGGGAGAATGTGTCTTTTCTAAAGCAGATTAAAAGTTTGTCCAGATTCTCAAAAATCCCTGATGTGGTGCTTCAGGCTTGTTCTTGATGTAGTGGAAGCTGAAATACCAGCCTGCATGAAAGCTGCCATCTCCACACAGCAGTGATTGGCTTATTCACTTATTTCCCAATGAAAACAACACACACATTTATTTCTTAGAGTTATCTTCTCAGCCCTGGCACACAAACCAGGGATCTCAGGCCATCGGTAACAGAGCTGTAAAGAAGTAGCTTGATGTCTAAATCGCATTAGAAGCTAATCAACACTTCACCCTCCATAATTACCATTGCAGGAAAACATAAGGTTCCAATTATGTAAATCAATACAGGGTGTCTTCCACTGGAAAATAAATATCCATTTTTACAAAAATGTTTTAGTCACTGATTCAGGTCATACCTCAGTGTCAAAAAAAAAAAATCTATAAAGTATTTCACAAAAAGTATTTCTTTTTTTCCCCCAGGTCAAATCATTAAAGTCCTGACAGCTTTCCTTTCTTCTAAGTGAAACATACCTTCATTTTGGCATCAGCTCTGGTTTCAGCTATCTAACACATCATAAATTTAAAGCATGAGATCCATTTAGCTTTTCCTGTAATAACTATTTTCCTTTCTTCTGATCATGTGAACTTTACAGGTGTGCATCACAGGACTGACCATGGCAGTCAGTCACTTACTTCTCTAAGGGGCCGGCTCACAGCTGCACTGTCCTGGGAGTTCACAAAAAGTGCCAACATAGCTGATAAAACAACTCCCTAAAGCTCCCAGTTGCCTTCTCTTTTTTAAGGAAAAACTTGGACACAAGCAGGGCAATGACAATACTCAAGTGTCAATGGCATCTGTTTGAACCTATTCAAAATAAGAGGAAATACAATACATTGCAAAGATGTACACATCTACAAGCATGTTCCAGGACGTGAATTATTTCACCCAGAACTTAAAAACCAAAAAAAACCAAACAAAAACCCTACCCAAACAAAATGAAACAAGACCAAAAAAAACCCTTTACTGCCGAAGTTGTTAGCAGTGGGTTTGCTTTGGTTTTGTTTTTTGGTTTTTTTTTTTAAATTACAGAATCACAAAATGAACTAGGTTGGAAACCCCCTTTGAGGTCACATCCAACCTATGACCTAACACCTCCTCATCAAGTAAACCATGGCACTGAGTGCCACATCCAGTCTTTTTTTAAACATGTCCAGGGACGGTGACTTCACCACCTCCCTGGGCAGACGATTCCAGCACACGATCACTCTTTCAAGGAAGAATTTTTTTCTGGCATCTAGCCTAAATTTCTTCTGGTGTAGCTTAAGACTGTGTCCTCTCATTCTGTCAGTTGTTGCCTGGAACAAGAGACCAATCCCCACGTGGACACACCTCCTTTCAGAGAGTTGTAGAGAGTGATATGGTCTCCCCTGAGCCTCCTCCTCTCCAGGCTAAACAACCCCAGCTCCCTCAGCAATTCTCCACAGGGCTTGTGTTCCAGGCCCTTCACCAGCCTTGTTGCCCTCCTTTGGATGCATTCAAGCATCTCACAGTCCTTCCTAAATTGAGGGGCCCAGAACTGGACACAGTACTCGAGGTGTGGCCTCACCAGTGCCAAGTACAGGGGAAGAATGACTTCCCTGCTCCTGCTGGCCACACTCTCTGATACAGGCCAGGATGCCACTGGCCTTCTTGGCTACCAGGGCACAGCTGGCTCATGTTCAGTCAGCTGCTGACCAGTACTCCTAGGTCCCTTTCTGCCTGGCCACTGTCCAGCTGCTCTGTCCCCAGTCTGTAGGAAATGAAGAAAAAAAGAAAACAGAACATATACTCTTTCTCCATTAATTTTCATAGCAAGCATCATCCATTCTCAGTATTTTTCAGTGAAATTTGAATGTCTTTTTACCAAGTAGGTGTATTTTCATGGATTTGTTACAAAAATTCCTGTATTTGCAATAGATTGAGGTAATTTATATATGGACACAAATAATATTAATTTCCTTGGTTTAAGGACTTTAAGAGCTTCCTAGGGTGGAGCACCCTACATGCATATCAGTATAAGAGTGTAGAGTGCTTTCTTTTTGCAGCAGTTCCTCAACTCAGAGATAAAGCAACAGGCAGATCTTTGCTCATTCACCTCCTCTTAAGAAAGTGGGAAAAGCCAATCCACATGGAATCTTAAAATTGGTGACAGTTCACTTCAGGCAAAAATAGAGGGGCAGTTTGAGGAGAAGAGAAATATGTTAGATTATTATAAAGTATCATTTACACAGAGAAAATTTAGAGGTAAAGTATCACTGGTTAATTCACATTATATGTATGCAGTTCCTGAAGTACAGTGTGGAATTCATCCTACCAAACTTTAGTTCTTCCCAATAAACCTCTCCATACCCAAACTGGCTCACTGACCTCACTGTGTAGACAACTGAATGAAACAAACCTTGTTAGCACAGATCTGTGGTATTTTCAAAATCTAAACTTAAAATTAATCCCACTCTAAAAATATCAACCTTTTCCTTCACTTCTCATAAAGTGAGCCTAGAGTCATTAGCTGAGTACTGCAGCTACATTCAGATTTAGTTATAGCCATGCCAACTGTTTAGTTAAGACTCATTATTTCTCAAGATTGCTTGGAACTGAAGGTCCCACTGCTTGTCAGTGGTGGGAGTAGGGACTGCCTCAGCAAGAGACTCCACTTCCAACTAGGGAGTGACAGGTAAGAGTATGGGATTAGAGTGTAGCAGTTACTGTCAAAGGATTGTTTCATCTTGCCTACTTTACATTAGCATCTACAGTCTTTTCTGATCCATCAGAGATTTGCAAAGGGAAAGCCATTATGGGAATTAGTTTCAGAAAAATAATGCTGTATAGAACCCTTTATGAACCAAAGCATGTTCCCCTGCAAACACCTTATAACTGAGACATTTGATCTACACAGGATCAAACCTGAACTACACACATTTAAAATCAAGGTACAGAACATGAGTTCAGCCAGGGAAGAGAGCAGCCTTCTCTCTCTGGGAGCACGGAAAAGCCACATGAAAGTAAGCAGACTGTCCATACCATTCCACATCATTTTTACCATAGCTCCCTCCATGGTAGGTGTTTCCTCTTGGGCTCTTTAGCCAAGTGGAATACCAGGACTTGACAATCATGACTGTGAGATTTGCAATGCCTTTCTCCATTTTTGAACAAAATGTTGTGAGTGAAAAGTTGTATTCCTGGGAAAGCAGCATGTTGGCCTGAGACACAGCCCTAGGATTTGCCATGTCTGTTTCCTTATCCCTGAACAGAGCGGCACTCTTGCCAACCTGCACAGCTCTCCCCCACAGGAAAGGTAAACTTTACAGGGCTGAAAAAGGGGGATCACCTCTAACAAAGAAATCTGACTCCTGAAACTGATTTAAGTACTTTGGTATTTCTACCCTGCTACAGAAGGACTCCTCCACCATCATAGGTCTCACATTATCAAAACTGCGTTCTCATTCCACAGGGTATTTTGGAATTTCTTGGTTAGGGGCAAGGTGAGTTTAGTAGAAACATGTATTATATCCAAAAGTCATCACCTCATTTCACTTTAGGAGTCTAGGTCATTGATTTGCCCCCAAGAAGACAGTGCTCAGTACAGCTGGATAAGGAGAGTAACTAATAAAGGAGCCCATGGGAATTAAATGTCCAGCTCCTCCTGCAGTTCTCCAAGTCTCCGCTTTTGTGATTACTGAGACCTACACTGAGCAAAAGGATCTTGTACTATCCGGGCATGCCTATCCAAGAAAAGCTTGTTCAGTATGGAACCAAATGCTGGATATTTCCAACAAAATGTGTTCAACACACCTGTTGCACATGTAGATGAGATGGCAGTATTTTTACCAGGTTATATCTTTTCAAATTCTGAGCTACAAATGTATCTTGGAATTCACAGTTCACACAAAAAAAAAACCCCAACCCACAACATTACAACAGAAGGCTTCAATAAGAGAAAACACAGTTTGACAGACAAAATTCAGGTGCAATAAGCAAGCCAAGCCAATTCAATTCAATTAAATGATGCACATTTTGAGAAAGGATTTTTTATCTCTAATCAATCCAGTACCCATGAAGACACTGCATTAATTCTCTTACTTTGCAGTACTTTTTGTAGAACTCAAATCTGATCACAAGCCACAAGAATGAACATGCCCACTTCCTTAAAGGCATCTGAAGCAACAAAGTCTATACTTTAGGGGCCACTGTGGTAGTTCCCTGACCCACCAAGTGTTTTTCCTCATTTAGTGTTTTATATATCCAAGTACTTCTGCACCAAAATAGATACACACCCCTTTAAAATACTACATCACTATTTAATCTGCTATTGATGCACAGCAATAGCAAAGAGCAAAACTTAAAAAGCCATAAAAATACAACTAGACAAACAGCAGTCATTAAGCTATAACATCTATGATTAATACATAGGCTGTTAAATGATTAGTAATAAGATTAGCTTGCATCTCTCCTGCCCAATAGATACTTAAAGTAATTGCATCTTTGCAAACTGCATTATCATCACTTTATGTTCTTTATGATGTCATGGGACAGCAAGGCAGACTCAGCACTTTCCCCTGAGCCTGCTTTGGGGTTTTTTCCTATAAGAATCCATTCTCTGGCAACACTAGTCTGATATGGAGGCTATGAGCACTGCTAACAAAACGTCTGTCTAGCTATACTAAAAATTACAAAGCACTTTGCATCACTGTTCATAACTTCCCAAATAAAAGATGACAAAGTAATAACACCTAAATGGGAATTGTTTGATGCCAAAAATAATTGTAATTATATCCCAGGAAAATTAACATATTTGGAAAAAGTATCAGAAACCCTTTACTTAAGAAAATGGCATTTTGAAAAGGCAGGCCCTTCCTTCTCTGTCCTCTTGACACTGTGGTCAAAATGGTAGCAAATTTGCAGTTTTTTGGTAGGTCTGCTGCAAACTTACTGCAGTCAATGGGATTCTTTCCAGAAGGTCCAACCAGCACTGAAGCCATCTCACAAGCAGTTCATGTGAGTGATAGGAACTATACATTTATTTGGAATGAAAGCAGTGACATTTCCTACTGTGCCAGATTATTTATCATGACTGAAGCATAAATAAGCTATTTTTTAGGAATATGTCTATTTAAGATATAGACTTAGGATTTCAAACATAAGCTTGCTTAAGTCCAAACTGCTGGTTCTTATACAAGAGAGAGGTAAGATAGGTGGGAGTCAGGTGACAGCTCACACTGCCCAGTTATTCAGTGGTACTATTTCTTGCCTGAAATATTGTCAACCACTACCAGTACTACACCTATCCATGTGCATGTCCTGGAATAGGGGTGTGGTCCTTGGGAGAAAGAAAGGGGGGGGAAAAGAAGTTCTTCCAGTACATAAGACTATCTGGAATAAGCATAAATAAATAAATAATATCTTTGATAGTTATTGTCTAGGAAACCTTTATCTAATGAACACAACTTCAACAAATAAACTAATAGTACATAAATGGTTCCTTCTGTAAGTAGCTTCAAACCCTCTCTTGTATTTTACCAGTCCAGTATCAGCAGCATAACACAGTGATGTGAGGCTCAGTATATGCTTTGAAGTGCTTCAGGGAAATACAAGGCAGGGTCTGTATCCTTTCAAAACGCCCAAAACCTTATGTGCATCTAGGAACAGTTTGACCGAGCAGTACACACACACATCACACAGGGTTTTAAAAGCTGGACCTCCGTTTGCTACATCTCAGTTAAACACAGAAGCTGTAGCTCGCAGATTGAGGGGCTGGGTTTCCTCAGCCACACATTGACTCCTGCACTGACACTGCTAATGCCAAACACATCTCTTAGATGATTAATCTTCACTATTCCTTCAAAATAGCAGTGTTACATTGCAGTCATATAAATCGTAATACTTAAGAGCTTTGATGTATCATATAAACCAGTATAATTCACAGTATAACAGAAGTAGATTAAATATTTCAGGTTACTGTTGAGGCAAGCAAGCTTTTTCAAAGTGTTGGAAGTACTGCTACTTAGCTATTGTTTCCTGAAGTTACTGTTTTACCAAAAGCCCATCTTAGTTTTAGCATTAGAACACACTTCAAATAAAGCATGATCAAAACGACCCAGTGACTGCGTTCCCTCAGCAACCAAGAAAGTTATCTGAATTCAGCTATCAAATGCTCGCAACAAAAAAATAACCTACAAAAAGTTTTGTTGGCATGCAGATATTACAGCTCTGAAACAATTGTGTACAAATAATTTGCATTGTTCTGAAGACAGTTTGTAAAGACACACGTTCTTAACCACATACGCATAACTTGTTAACAAGCAGAGTCGAATGTGTGAATCTTTGTTTCCAGGCAAACGCATGGATGTATAGGCGCATGTAACACACCTCCGAGAACCTGTCAGCTTTGGTTTGGAGGGTCTGAACTAAAGTAAGCTTAAAAGGGGCTTTTTCATCAAATTTAGCAGCTTCTGAGCATATGCATCTGTGTACTGCAAACACACAGTGCGAGTCTACAGCTCTTAAATTAAACCTAAACTCTGGTGTTAGATACAGATTTCTGAAGTATTGCCTTCTTTTCTGCTTTGAGAGTTGTGGATGCATCCACACGTAACAAAACTATTTGCGCCGCACGCTATTAAAAGTTTGCCCTCTCCTCCTAACAACATCGCAGACAAAGAATATCCCTGTCCAGTTGCCAACCAAACTCCGCGTACACGCGTTCCTCGGGCAGACGCTCGATCTTTTTAAACAATTCGAAAGGAGCCGGAGCTCGCCGGCAGTCGAGGCGCTCGAACACGACGGGGCAGGACAGGACAGGAGCTCAGGCTGCCTCAGAAGCCCGCAGCCCCACTGCCGGAGTTGTCCCGGCTCGGCGGGGTGCGGGGCACCCTCTTCGCCCCGCAGCACCCCCGTGTTCTCCTCAGCATTCCCGTCCCGCCGCGGGCAGGCGCGCCCGGAGGCGCTCCCACTGCCGGTGCGCGGGCGGTTCGGAGAGTGGGGTCGGTCCCGGGTCCGCCCGCGCCGCTCCCGCTGCCCGGAACGCTGCGCTCCGCGCCGGCCCCACACCGCACTCACCGCTGAGGACGCGCCCGGCCAGCGCCCC
>VYZT01013804.1:0-13048 GCA_013400735.1 Pomatostomus ruficeps
AAGAAATGTGGCAGAAATTTACACCCACCTTATTTCATAAGGGCTGTCTAAAACCCTATGGCCAAATACTGCAAGTGCCAGGGTTCTGACCCAAAATGGGCTGGTGTGCTATACAACACATGATATTAACTGGAGAGAATTAAGGCATCCACTAAAGAGCAAGAACTACAAATCTGAGCTGACAAACTTTGAAGACAACGAAGCAACATTTTCCCCCAAATATTATTAGCTCACATCCCAGTCCCTAAGATGAAATAGCATCAACGGCTGGAAGAGACAACTGATCTAAGGCAAACTGATCAAGGGCTGCAGAACTGCTCTTTTTGAGCAGGACAGCTCCAGCAGCCTAATTAGGAGTTATAGACACTTGCTTAAGATTTCTCATACATCCAAGTGATTTTCTTTAACGAGGAAAACAGTCTAACATACTAATTTTCACATCTTTGGGTTTAAGTTCAGAAATCTGCTTAATAATGCAGCCACATTAATAGAATGAAAGGAAGAATGTTGCAGAGTAGGAAATCATACACCAGTGGCATCCCAGTCTCAAAGCTTACTTAATCTTTCCAGTATTATTGCATCAGACACTAAATTGAAGCAGAACTTTTTTTCAGGCAGCCAGAAGAATGGGACTGAGTGCTGTTTGCCTGCACAATCTGGCAAAAAAAATATAGCTACTTTAGTTGAAATGCTCAAGTAACCTACAATATTTAAAGGCATTTTTTATGGTCAGGCGGCTCTCTACTTGAGTCAGCTAGAATGCTCAACACACATTTTCCAAGCCTGGTGTGGCACATAAAAAGTTTTTTTGGAATGAGAACCATGATTAACACTACTACAGATTTCTGCAGGAAACAGGAAAACCAGCATATCAATACTACCCATGTTTAGAATAGGACTGATTCTTTAGCCAGGTAAATAAATGAATGAAATTTCCAGGACTTTCTGACTCAACAGCTTGGGAACTCACTATGTAATGCAATATGCAGAAACTTGTAATGAGTTAATCAGGGTGGAGCAATTACACTCAATTAACCTAAAGTGCTGAGTAACAAAAATGAAAGGGACCACATCTTCTTTATAATACCTTTCATAAACATATTTTAGCCTTGTTAATTTTTATTGAACAGAAGGAATAAAAAGTGATAAATACTGACTTTAAACCAATTAAGCTTAAATCTTCTATTGAGGATAGCAATCATCAGTGCACTGCTTTTAATATAAAACACAAATGTAACTGGCATAACGTGGCCTAAACTTACCCAGCGCCTCACCTCCTACCGTGGGCTCTGCAGAGCCACCCACTTTCCCTGATGCCCACTTCTAGCATCTGGCCCCCAAATTAAAAAAGAACAAAGGCACTACTAGCTTTACTATTTATTCCTTCTCTTGCCCTAACTATCCACCTGAACTGTGGCATAGCTGCAACAAATTAAGTAAAGGAAAACAAAGACTTGGGAAGGTATCACAGCTCACAGAACAAGAGAGTACATTAAACATCCTGGCCAAGAAGACCCTATGAAGAATCTTATTTTAAAATTTAATACCTAGTCAGACTGAGTAACTAACATGATGTATGCAGCATACCTTTTCCTGGGCATTTTCATCCTCACTGGCCAGGACACAAGCATCACCTGAAGCATATTGCACTGTCGATGAAAGAGCGTCTTTACAAAAGACATTCCAAACAGGAAGCCTATAAAGAAAAAAAGTGAAAAATCTTTATTTAAAATGAAATTTTAGAATTCCCTCAGCATTGCTGCCCTCAATTTTCTTCACCTGTTCCCATGAGGCATCTAAAAAATACCCATGTACAGTTCATGGATATGCATTCATAAAATCCATTTGAGGAATCACTTCAAGAAGTTAGCAACGGAAAACACTACAAATTTACTACTTCCAAAAGAAAAAAGTATCACCAAACCAGATACTGGAGTGCCACCACATCACAAAGTGAAAGCTGACACAAATTAGTTAAGTTACTGCAAGATAGGAACAATTTGAATCATCTACATCCTTTGTCACAAAGCAATGGGATGCTTTTGCAATAATTATTACTAAGCATAAACTGAAGTCACAGATAATAAAGTTAAATCTCTTTATTCCCTTGTACAGAGCCTACCTGAGAAGATTTTGTATACTCAATATCATCAAGCACATTTAAGAAAATTACAGAAAATAAGTACATTTTTAAAAAGCCCCATACAAAACCTCCCATGAGTTTTGTTTTGTACTTTTTTTTCAACAGCTTTGGTTGTCAGTAGAAATGGATTTATTTCTGCACAAAAGCAGCCATCGCCTATACAAACACGTGCACCAGAACAGCATCTTTCTTTTCTTATCATACATGGTCCCTTCGTGTCCTAGGGAGCATCTGCACAGCGAGCCATTAGGCTTGGAGGCCCAAAGGTTTTCCTGCTGGTTCCAACTAAGTCCAGCAGAACATTAAGCAAACTGAGCTTTTATGGTGTCTTCAACAACACTGTAACACCAGTTATCCACCACTTTAAACATAAACATCTTCCATTCAGGAAATACTGTTTACATAACAATTAGGTGATCAGAACGACCTCCTGTGAACCCACAGAAGCATCACCTTGCACCCTGAAAAAAAGAGCCACCTTCTTCCTCAGGAGAAAATGGTCTATAGCATAGAAAAATCTGGATGCAGCAACCTTCTTAAAATAGTTTGGAGAAAAAAACCAGCCTTAACATTAATCGTAGCAGTAAGATCATTAGTAGGTCATGATTCACTTACACAACTGGGATCACTACTGCTTGGAATTTGAATTACCAGCTTTCTTAAAACTTGAATATCAACTTTATTGGGAAGTCTATGCAGTATAGACTCCTCCACCAAAACAGAGCCCATGCAACAACAGACCACAGACAAGTACTAGTTGGTTTTTTTTAATTTTCATGCATACACACACATATATATACATGCAGGGACTCAGCAGGCATCAGCCACTCTAAATGCAGGGCTCTCACCATCAGAAGAGACAGTGGATAAGGAACTTGTGGGATCTGACATACTATTATGGAGACGAGCAAATTAGGTGCTCCACCTCTCTCTGTGCCGCAAAGCACCTCAGTAATTCCTCTTATCTTTGAGGTAGCACCTTTCCTCTACACTAAAGGAAAGCCCTCAAGTCAGGCAGAAGCAGCTGCAGCTGGAAAATAAAGAACTGAATACCAGGTAAACAGTAACAGCCACATACTGTAGCAGGTACAAAGTCTCACGTCTCAGTTGAGAATTAGGCATATGCTTCTCACACACCTTAAATTCCCATCCCATCGTGTTTGCATTGAGTTTTCCATCAAACCTCTGTCCCACCCTTACGCACAAGATGCTCATTTCAGAGCACAAATTAAATGTTACCAGGCTTCTATGGCCTTACTACCTAGCTCTCACTTGGAAAAATTAGTTATGCAAATACTTCGAGTTATGTATGTTTCTGAAAAGGGTTTTCAATCATTTCAAAGTGAAATTCTCATGTTCTTAATTCCAGTACATCTGGTCTCTCCTTACAGATGTAAGGACTCCCTGGTTCTTCATAAAAATATACCAGAAACATCAAAAATTATAGAGCATACTGCTCATCCCACCCCTTCACTGCACAGGCACACATAATTGTTTCCGATTTTGCTTCCACTCTGGGGGGCATCTTGGGTGAGCTGTACAGAACAACACTAACTCCTTCAGTGCAGAAAAGGAAAGATTTCAACGGCTGTGAATCAGCATTTTAAAACACAAGTTCTATCCTCACGAATGCCTTAATAACTGCTTTAGCACTTGCAGTCACAAAAAACACAAAAGGCATATATTTCTTGCCTTAATATACCGAGAGATTTCATGCAAGAAATCAGGCTTTATTAGGGCACCAGCACAGCTTTTAGAAGAATGCAGTTTGGCAGCTCAGATTTAAGCTACTCTGACATAATCTGTGTCCAATGTCTTATTTGGTTATTTTCCGAAATTCTTCTTGGTCTACTCCCCAACTCCAACATGATGCCTCAAGTCTCCCAAAAGCCCTCCAAGCTAGGGAGGGGGACTGAGAACTCATTTTGTGTGTGTGTGCACCCACAGGAAAACCCGACCCCTACTGCAGCAGAGCATGCCGCTTGCAGGATGTATCACTCAACTACTGCCAGCAAACTCTCACAGAGCACCAAGAACACAAACCCACAGAACACCAGGCAATGGGAGACCAGCCAGTCTGTGAGAATTCAAATTAATAACCTTATCAAGACCACCAGTAGTATTTTTTTCTTCTGACTTTTAACATTTTGCATATTAATTCAACAGGCTTCTTTAGCTGAAAGGATAGAGCCCGTAATAAAAATAAATTGCCAAATGGCACAGCACCTGTTAACCATTAAAAAAAAAAAAAATCAATGAACAAGAGAATCTAACTGTTAATTTACAGAGAGCAAAATTCCCCGTGAGTTTAATGAACTTGCAGTACATGCAGTGGAAGTACAGCAGTTTCTGCATCTGTATATACTAATCTGTCTTTCCCTTTCTTGTGACCCAGGAATAGTATTTTAATACCGACTCAGAACCAAGCAGACCTAATGCCCAAACAGTGCTGCAGATCAGTCGTTGGAGATACTGTCTCAGGTACAAGGTAGATCTTCTAATGAAGAGATTGTTCCGAACACGGAACCCACAGTTAGTGACTTACGTGGATAGAGAAGTCTTCAATAGTTCCATTTTTGTAAGTATGACTCAAAACACCACCTGCTATTAAACCTCATCCAGAACAAAGGAACTTAAGCATAACTCTTTGTCCTATCATTAATGCAGTTTAAGAGCTATTTTCTCTAATACACCACGAACTTTCCAGCTTAATGTGTGCGCAAACCCAAGAGTAAACGCTACAAGCTCAGACAAAGCAGCAGGGGTGGGTGGGGGAATCTTTACTTTTCTCAGGGCAGGCTCATACTGTGGTTGCCCGCTGAAGCAGAAACGCTGCTCACCCCTATCTGAACGGTTCACTTCACTCACTGCTATACAAATTGGCCATGCTCTGCTGATGGCTGTTCTGCTTCTGAAAAGGAACACACTGAAATTCAGAAGTGCAAGTGGTTTCGAAGTTGCAGTGTAGGTTTCAAGTGAAAGACCATCCACTTTCTAATCTGGCCAAAACTCTTTAAGTAATTGAGAAGGAGGCTGCAGAAAACCATCAGAGATAGTGAAGCTATGGATAACTGTTCTGACAGGCATAAAAACCAAGTAGAAAACAACTGGTAAGTAAAATTAACCATACATCTTACAGCTAAAAAAAAAATCCAAAGTATGAAGGTAATAGGAGTTTTTACACAATTTGATCGGAGAGAAACAGCCTAGGCTTTCCTTTCCAAAGACTTCATGCAACACTGACACAGCTTCAGTTCAAACACATCTGTTCTCTAAATGATTAATTTTATAAATTCTCCCCTAACAAGACCTATTTCTGGACACTGGAGAGTGAAGCAGTTCAGAACAGTTTATATTCGACACTTGCAAGACAGGAATTTGAAGCAAAGGGAAAATAAAAGGAATTTATCACCAGCGTACCAATTCCAAGCCCTCCCTGCAGGCACAGAGAACAATCTCCCTCCAGGGTAGCTACTGACATATCTCACAGGGTTGTATTACCAACAGGTGCACATGTGCCAGTGCCCAAGAGCTAAGAGGGAGAATGAAGATGTCACTGTCCCTGTCATGTGACAATTCCCTACTCAAAATGTTCACAGATCAGTTCAGACACACTTGTGCAAGAGGAGGGTTTTGGGCCAGGGGTAGAGAGCCAGCAGAGCTGGCCTGTGAGTGGAGAAGAGGCACCTGTTTGTTGAAAATCACCTTCATTACAGAGTAATAGACTTCAGATTAATGAGGTTAAAATGATAAAATGCCTTTTGCTTTGAACAAGTCCTACAGGTCTGTGATTTCTTTCACCAGCTAATTGCCAAAGAAAAAAAAGGCTCTGCAGGAATGAGGAGCTCAGCAGATCCACAAGTGAACTCTCCAGTCAGCAGGAATCTGCCTTGCAGCCACTGGCAACACAGGAAAAACAGCAAAGGCAGGGAATCCTCCCTCTCTCCCCAGCAACTGAATGGAATCAATCTTTCTCTCCCAACAGTTCTGCCAGGGGGACTTGTATTTAAAAGAGCCTGCAGAACAAAGTAAATGTCATGGAAAATGAAGACCAGGGACATTATTTCAACCAGTCACAGGAGGAAAGCCGCTTGCAAGACACTGAACTGCTACAGCACAACCTCCCCAGATACAACATTCACTTCTGCATGTGAAGTGGAAATACATTTTGATAAATGCAAAGACGACCCATTAATCTTCTTCAATACAAGTTTAAAAAAACCCTAAAACTAAACAAAGCAAAAAACACCATTTATTTAGAAGCCATTAATTACCACAGATGAGCAGCATGTGTTACTAAGATAATCTTCAATGTTATGATGGACCTTTAAGGGAGAAAAATGCTGAAAACTAAAACTACAGATCTAGACTAAGCAAGGATGCTGCCAGCAAGGCATTGGTATCACCTCATTTCCTACCACTAACTTGATTCACATGCCTCAGAAAAACCAAACCCAAGACATCTGAAATTGGAGCTTTTTTTGCAAATCCTTTACCAATCCATGGCATTTTGCAATTAAGTTTTTAATAGCTTGCCCACACTTTGCAAAGAATGTGCTCTCCAAACAGTTATTTCACTTATTCAGAGGAGCCAAACACAAAGATACTTCTGACAATACTGAATTTCATAGCTTCAGACAATGAGATTCCAACCACTGGTTTAAAATAGGGCTTTCAGCATTTTAAATGGCATTAGCATGTGAAGCCTGCAAAAGGAGATTCCAGGAGCACCAGATACTTTATCAGATTTAACTGATTTACTGCCTGAAGGGGTAGTCCTGCATCCCCCCTTCAGCCACACAGGAATCTGCACCCTCTGCTCTGATCTGGAGATTGGGGATACATTCCAGTGAGTCCTGAAGGGGGGGATAGAGTCAGCTTTGAGCCAAGGTATGCTCAGGTACCAAATCCAAGACAACAGAGGGAGAACATGAGCATGAACTATTTGTTCATGAGTGTCCACTGTTGTCCCAAGTTAAACAACGGAAACCAACTTCATTCCTTGCTTCCAGTGCTCCCAGTGTTCCTCCCATCCTCTCCTGGAAAAGGCTGCTGAGATAACTGCACCTTCACAGGACTCTGTGACCGTAACAGACAGCAACCTACATTAGATTTATGTTCCAATGTAACACTGAAACGAACAGGAACATCTCCTTTCTTGAAAGGAGTATCCAGGTTCCCTATTTCAGGCACTTAAAGCAGGCCAGAAGTCACAACCCCCAAAAGGTGTCCCTCTGGAAGTGCTCAAAGGAACATGCAGTTCCTAGGGTTTCTTGGAAACAGACTTCTGCAACACTCAATGAAGATTGCAGCCTATGGGAAGCTCCCTGCATTCTCAAGCTCTAGTTATTTTCTCTGATGCAAGAGTTTGGGGAAGAGCACACATTCCAGAACAAAACACCATAAAACCTGATACTAACCACAAAGACTATAGGAAAACAGCAGAACAGCCATGCACTGCAAGTAAATTTGAAAGCTTTTAGAGTCTGTAGTAACATCTGACTTACACACCTTTCAAGGCTTCCCTCACTGCTAAAATTCATAAGCTTGTCTACACAGGCACAGCAACAGCAGCCTCAGAAACAGCAGCTGCTCTGCACCAACTCCTCATGCTAAAAACCCACCCTAATGAATGTCACCCTAGATCATTGTAAAGCTACTATCACCTGACTCCCAGACACTGTATAATGTATTTTTAATAGGCTTCCTATCTGTAAGAGATTGCAGCAGTATCTTGATTGCCATTTCAAAATCCAGCCAAGCCAAGTCATTGTCACTCCTCTGTGCACCTGAGCTAATTTTTGAACTGTTGGAACCTTTTACTAATATTCCAATCCAGTTTGTCATTCACATCAACATTTTCCCTCACCCAAGCAAATGTTCCCCCAAACTTTGGGAGACTCTCTCTGTTATACCAGCTTGGTATTTCCACCAAGAATTACAAGGAATTTTTTAGATTTACAGTTCTAGGTTACCCTGCTCTTGGCTAAAGTTTTTCATGCACAAAAATAACATCCTCTCCAGGCAGAGGGCTGTAGCACCTCCAGAGTTAACTTTAAAAGACACTGTATGTCCTCCCCTTGAAAAAGGCACAGAGCTTCCCAAAAGCTGGATTAGTAATGAAAACTAAAGACAAGAAAAAAACTACTCTGTACAAGACTCACAGTAAGAACATCAAAGCAAAAAAGAACTAATAGCAGGTTAGAGAAAGACATTTCAGAAGAAGTTCAAATTAAGTGCTCAAGGGAGACACATTTCATTACAACAGGCAGGGTCTTCTACATCAACACAGCAACCTCGTGATGGGGCAGAGGCCACTTTAGTACACCATTTGCATAACAAACTAACTTGAAGTTTCTAGGACAAATCTTTCAGAAGATACTGCATGAAAGTACTTCTCTGATTTTCAAATAATTTTAGAAGGTAAATATTCAATAATTGATTGAGCCAAGCACTTGTTTTGCATATGACACCAGAGCCCCTGCTTGCATTCACCACCCTCAACTTGAGCAGGCTGTAAGCTGGGCAGATTCAATTTTCATTTTTAGGAATCCAAGAGTTCCAGTGCAGCTTTTGTCCCAGCCTTAATCACAGAGCAAAGACACTTCCAAACAAGATACTCCATACCTAGGAACATACTTTCCATTCTGAAATCAGATGCCTTGAACAACAGTTCTGATTATAATAGTGCCCAAATAATTTCATTTCTTCCTGCTATAAAATGCACACACAGAGTGCTTTCTTTAGTATCAGCCTTCCGAAGAGATGTAAGCACACAAGAGGAGAATCACCAGATAAAAATCTGAGCCCCACTACAAGCAAGTTACACTTGCAGTCCTATGCAGATCATTGGGGTACTCTGCTGAAAAGAGGATTTCAGTGGTAAGAGGCACATTACACTGAACAAAAGCCTCTCACTCCACCACTCTCACCTTTCTGCTATTAAGAGATGCCAGCTCTAGGTTTAAGCCAGAAGTCAATAATGAGGCAAATAAACGTTCAATTAGCAAAACCTCCACTCCTGTATCCCTAATGTGATTTGCTTAGCTCTCACCAGCGCAGCAGGAGCACACGATAAACCCCGGTAACGTTATGGCAGTGCCAGTCCAGCACTGTGTTTTCCAGAGCTCCTCCTGCATTACAGCTTTCAACATGCACACCTTCAAAACCAGACAAGACTGAAAATGCAAACCCAAACTAGAAATACTTTCTCTCATTAAAATTCACATGAATCTACACATTAATAGGTGGAATAAAAAACGGTGTCTCTTTCCACTGTACTTAGTAACCTAGGCTTCATTCCCGGCTGTGCCACTGACCCAATCTGACCTTTACAATTTTCAGGGTACACTCCCATGCTGGATTTCAGAGTCAGAGCTCCCCCTTGGCCAGGGGTTTGCCATCAAAACCAGCACATCTTGCTGCTAAATCACTTTGACAGAAGGCATTTTCTGATGCAGGATGCTCACAGGAAAACAGCTAAAGGATCCTGAAGTGCACATGCACTTATCCCCATCTTCCTTTTACTCACAGCTGCAAACCCAAGTGGCAGAGTTAATAAAAGCTAAGTAGGTCAGGATATGGCAATGAACTTTCTGGGATAGAAAGAATCACAGAAAGACAAATTACTGTATGCATGATTTCTTTATTAAACTCACAACTAACACTCTGGAAGTGCAGCTTATGGCAGGCAAAAGCTGATGTCAGAATAATTTACACAGGTTACTCTTCAAATAGCTGTCACAGCTGGTCTCACTGCAGATAGTACTGGTATCCTACAAGCTTATAAATCTACTCCACTTACTCAGCTTTGGATATTCTCAAACTACAAAGCACTCCAAGTTTTAAACATTTTTTTTATATTATGATCATCCACACAAAGGGATTAACTGAAGCATTAAGAAGATCTCTCTGAATTCAGGACAACAGGAGTCATTTGTCACGCACAGTTGAGGCTCCAAACTGCACAGATGCCTATTATTTTTAGAGCACTACATTCCTAAGCCGTACCTCCATCAAAGGTATTTCCCTAAAGCCATACAGCCATCCCACTCTTTTGAAACTTGGAGCAATCTTGTTGGCTCAGGTCTGTCAGAGCTGTGTCTGTTCCAACTCCAGAAAGCCTCAAGTACCGATAACTCTGACCCTGCATTCCCAAAAAGCATCACATCCCCTTTATTGAAAAGGCACTAACAAATCCCTATTCAAGCATCTGCATTTCTGTACGTCTCCTAATACACAGTCATATTTTTAATGTACAGGATGACATCTTCCAGTTAAAGTGTCAAATCAGTTATTTTTCCCCCCACTTGACTTTTACCAATCAGTACTGCCCCACTGAACCCACCTCCTTAGGTGAGCTTGAAAATGCATGTTGAGAGATTTTTAAAATTCCTATTTTAAGGTTAGTTTCAAAGAAAGAAGCAATAGCTACTCAGAAATAAAAAAAGCCCAGATTAACAAAAAAAAGGGGGTGGGGGTGTCCAAACAGCCCCAAGTATTCTTTCAGCAGCTGTTTTGTCTAGTGGTTTTTTCCCCTGTCTTTTGGGGTTCAATTTGATCATCCGTTGACCACCAGTTTCACCTGTAAGGAAAAATTTTTCTCCTACTAGCACTAAGTCATTTGAAAATTACATTTCAAAACAACTACATTTAAAAAGCTAACATTTATAACACAAATCCTTCCATTTGCTATTTGAAGTTTCTTAACTGCTTAAGTGAACAAAGGTGCTGATGTTCTTTATAGTAAAAAGTTAAATAAATCACAACTTACCAACTTATATAGTCCACCAACAATGCAGGAACCAACAGACCTCCAGACTTCCTAATTACAACTCTGACATGACTACCGAAACTAAAACAGGTCCCAATGCCATCCTGCAGACAGAGGTTTTCAGACTCTCCAATGTGAATACATATTCGAACAGCAGACTCAGAAACTGGAGTTGTATCTCTCAACATTTAAACTAATCCACTAGCTCCTAACCAAAAGCACCCGGACAGCACAGTAAACACACAATGTGAACCCTTCTTTTTTAAACTGTAGAAGGTTTTGGATACTCCAGTGCAAACTCTGAGATCAGTTAAGGCACTGCTTGAAAGAGCAATCCTTTTTGAAGGGCAAGGAAAAAAAAGCAGCTCCATTTTTCTCCTAACCACACCAAAGAGGAACACAGAAGTTGTCAGAGATTTACAGAACAAATATATTATTCCAACAAAATACATGAAGGCAATATTCTTTCATTAATACGGAACAGGTGCCTGAACTTCTTCACAAAAGCAAGAGTTCTGTTAAAACAGCAGACTAAGAACACAGCAACAAAAAAATCAATCTGACCACCTACTGATCATTAAGCTAAGAACCCCTTCCACTAACTAATTACCTGGAGGCAGGAACAGATTATCAGCCCTCAAGGTACTCCAACTAAGAAACAAAAACTGTTTGCCTAACAGGAATCCTAGGGATACAACTAAAACCTCAGCCCAAAGAAACAGCTCTCCAAGGAGTAAAAGCAAAGCTGTCTGGAGACACTTCATGAGGCTCACAGCTCACCTGATCAAACCCACATGGCCAGGAGCTTTCTTTGTTTTAAATTTTCCTAAATGTAAACACAGCAACCCGGTTTCAAAGCGCTTTTTAGATCCACTTTTGTCTCCAAAACCCAAAAATGTGATGACATGAACCGAATCTGCTTCAGGACTGTTCGAACACAGTAACACAAGCGTCAGCACCAGATTTGCAACTGGTTGTTTACATAGAGATGCCTGGGCTCCCACTCCTCATCCAACTGTAAGACAAGCCACAACTTCAAGATGATTTCTTTTTTTCAGGAGACTATCTGAAGAATCTACAGGAATTGTACCATAGTAATACACCAGACTGTGGCTGTTCCATTCGGAATATATGCAGTTCGCTGTTCAAGCTGGCTATCAGTTCTCAAATAGTGACTCACCAAGTTCAAAGAGGGCCAAAGTGTAAGAAGGTTGGAACTTACCATACAGAAATATATTCTACTAATATTTGTGTTCTGGTAAATGTCATCTCTTAAGGAAGTTTGAAAATAAAGTAAACAGGAGATGCTGGAACAAAGTACAGTTAAGGTAATCACTATAAAAAACACTGTCAAAGGCATAATCAATGCAAAAATAAGAGGATTGATTTGGTTTAATTTAACACTACTCCTGACAGACTCAGAAAAAGGGTTTCAAGAATAAGGCACCGTGATCTTTCAGAGGACAGTGCAAGAGCTCAGCCTGAAACTGGAAAGGCAAGGATGCCTCCGGTAAGAGCAGAGAGGTAAAAACACCACACACGTAACTTTGAACCCCGGTGTGTGAGCTCAGTCCTCACCTGACAGCCGGGTGACTATTGCTGCTCCCGGCTGCGGGAATCGCCCTTCCGAAAGCTGTCACCTTCCCTAAGGGAACACCGCATGCTGCCAGCACGAGCACACATGCCGGTCTGCCCAAAACGAAGCACCTTCCCTTCCTAGGCTGCCCAGGGAGACCGTGGGTTTCTCTCCCCGAAGGCATCCAAAACCCCCCCGGACGCGCTCCTGTGTCACCTGCCCCAGGTGACTCTGCCTGGGCGAGGGGACTGGATCATCTCCAGATCCCCCTTCCAGCCCTAATGATTCTGTAACTGCCCAGGGCCCCATCCCCATGTCCCGACTCCCGGCTCTTCGCACCCCGTCCCGGGAGCGCTCCCCGCCGCGGCAGCGGGCGCGGCCTGAGAGGCCGGCACTCACCAGAGCAGGGCGCAGAGCAGGAGGCAGGAGCCCAGCGCCAGGGGCCGGCGGGGCGGCTCCCTCATCGTCTCCCCCGTCTACCTGCGGCGGCCGGGGCGAGGCGGCGCATCCTCCTGCGGGCGGCGGAGCGGCGGCGGCGGCGGCGGCGGCGGGAAGC
>VYZT01013804.1:13285-24092 GCA_013400735.1 Pomatostomus ruficeps
CGCGCGCGGCCGTTACTGCCCCCCGCGCCGGGCCCCCGCCCCGCCCCTTCTACCCCCTCGCGCGCTGAGCTGGAAGGATGCGCGTCACCCGCTCCGCGCCGCCAGCCAATGGCCGGAGCGCCCCGCGGGGCGGCCCCGCCTCCCGGCCCCACCGATTGGGCAGAGGGCTCGTCTTTCCCCGCCCCCCCAAGGACCCCACTCTGTGAGGTGTCCGCGGCAAACAAGCCGTTAAAGGGAAATCGCCATAGTGATAAACGACGGCTGGCGGCCACACCACGGGCCGCGAGGTGCCTGAGGAGCGTCGCTGCCTCCGTTTGCGGGGACATTTCAAGCACCGGCGCTCCCACATGACAGCTCTTAACTATTTTTTTTATTTTGATCAGGCTTTTCTGCAGGCTGCCGAGAGCTGAGGCCCGCAGAGGGAAAGCCGCGCGGAGGCTGCCGGGAGTTGTAGTTCCGGGTCGGATGGGACGCGGCGCAGGTGTCCGGCCGCCATTTTCTGGGCGCCCTGAGGGGTCCGTGAGGGGCAGCGGGGCTCGGCCTCCGCCCTGCTCGTGGGCACACCCGAGACGTGTCAGCGCACATTTATATCCCTTGTGGGAGCGGGAGTCGTGCGCAGCCAGGCGCCAGCAGGGAGTGCTGCTGGGAGACGCTCAGGGAATACAGGCCAGGTAGCGTCTGTGGGTGATGTGGGACAGCGAGGAGCCTCCCCTGGCAGTGGACCGGTAGCAAAACACACCGGTTGTACCAAAACAGGAGGCATTTTGTGGCTATCCCGGCCTAAAACTGCCAGTCTTTAGCGTTGGTCTTTACACTGAGCAGGAAAACCCTCCTTGGGGCTCACTCCTGCCAAAAACACACTCGGGATCGGGGTTTCCACTGACGGGAAAGGCGAAGGGAGCCAGGGCGAGCAGCAAGGCCCGGCACGGGAGCCCTGGAAGGCGCAGGTGGGTGAGTCACAAGCCTGCCACGCTGGAAGCGTGCACATGTCAGGACTCCGGAGGAGGAAGGACAGCTCAGCGCCCAGGGAGGGTGTGAATCACGGCAGCAGCAGGTCACAGCTGCTGTTTCCCCAGAGCAGCGCCAGCCCCATGACCCGGCCCTTACAGAGCTGCGGGATGGCATGACTGGAGTCAGCCCGCTGCGGGGGAATGTTCCCAGCCAGCAGTGGAAACCTCTGGAAAGTCTTTGTGTCTGTTCTTTTCCTGATTTTTCACCTGTAACGTTGTGCCTTTATTAACACCTGGCATCCTCCGCCCTTCTGAGAGCCACAGACAGCAGCCAGACCCATGTGCCAATGCATGAAGAAGGGATAAGGGAGACTCTACATCTTTATGCTCCATCTCTGCACAGGTTGGAGTTTAAACCACCCTCCCAGCAAACCAGGGGTCATCCTGTGCCAGAAACAGCCTGTCCTGTAGTGCCTGAGGAGGGGGCTGTTGCAGAAGGATCCTGGGTGGATGCCTGCTGTGTTAGTCTGGAAAATGGGGGAATAACAGCAGAGAGGGCAGGTAAGGACCCAGGGTGCAAAGCAGCGCCCGCTGGCCCACGCCTAATCCCAGAATTGCTGGGGTTGGAAGGGAGCTCTGGAGATCATCCAGTCCAACCCCCCTGCCCAGGCAGGGTCACCTGGAGCAAGTGACACAGGAACACATCCAGGTGGGAGACAGAGAGAGACAGAGGCTCCATGATGTCCCTGGCCTGCCTGTTCCAGTGCTCTACCACCCTCAGAGGAAAGAAGCTCTTCCTCTTATTGAGGTGGTTTCGTTTATGACCTCTGCTCCTCAGCCCCTCATCCTGTGGCTGGGCAGCACGGAAAAGGCTCTGGCACCCTCCTTTTGACAGCCACCTTTGGGATATTTGTCTGCATTAATCAGAAACCTGGCTTGGAGCTGCTGGGAGAGGCTGTGACTCCTTAGGGAATTCCTGTGCGAGTCACTGGTGAATTTTGGAAGAAACCCGTGGAATTTAACAGGAACCTGTAGTAGAGGAAAACGGGCTCACTAAACCACAGAACGGATTATGAGGAGAGGGAAGTGACACTGTGCTTCGCGTCCCCCGGGCCAGTGCCCGCTGCGGGCTCTCCCAGCGGGCCCGTGTGACCAGGGACACGCCTGTGTGCTGGCCACAGGAGCTGCCCCAGCGGTGGGAAATTCCCAGAGGTGTGGGAGCAGCGGCGCACGTCCCACACCCGCTGCTATTTGAACCAGGTCCGGGAATGCCTCTCCCCCGCCGGGGCTGGGGGATGCCTCGGGGCATTTCCCCATCCCATCGATGCAGCCCTGGACACAGAGTGCTATTGGGGATGGGCAGGACCGCAGCATCCATCCGTGAAGCACTGGAAATTCAAACAACGCTTATCTGGCTGCTGGGAGAGCTGGTAAACATACATTAACCCATTGCTGAGCACTGCCAGCCAGAGCTCTCGGCCTCAGCACTGCCACAGGGTATGGCTGGGCCTGTCTCCGTCATCAGCCGCTGTTGTGCTCCCGGGACAGGAATTCCTGCAGCCTCCTCGAGGACTGGAGGAGGCTCTGAAGCCACACTGGCTCAGCTCATGGGGCTGCTCCCTCCTGGCACAGCTCCCACACACACTGTGGTCCCGTTACCAGCTAGGGAGCAACCTCAGCTTAGACCAAACACAGCCAAAGAGCTGTCACAGAGGACACCTCATTTCAGGGATGCTGGGATCCTGGAGAAAAAGCCCCTTCGAGTCAGTCTGCACCAGGTATGAATATCCCCCAAAGGCGCCTGGGTCTGCCAGGCGGGGTCTTCATGTCCTCACCTCTACCATACCCACATACCAGTGCTCGCTGAGCTTGTTTCTCAACCACTGATAAGATGAGCAATCAAGAGTCAAAAAATTACAGATTACCCAATCTCCCAACTAGAGCCCCTAATTAACCCAAAACCCAATGGACCTTGGGGTTACCAGGGAACAAATATTTGCATAGGATTCTCAAAAAGTGCCGCACATTTGTAGCAGGGTTTTTTTTGTTTGCTCTTGTACAAATTTCTTATGAAAAACCCCAGGACGAGGTGAGCTGGTGCAGTTCCCATGACGTTCTGGAGCTGAATTTGAGCCACCACTCACGCTGCATCCCCTGGGCAGGGAACATCACTGCTGACCAGGAGCAAAACCCAGATTGTGGTGCTTGGCACCCCAGGTAGGGAAAGCTGGAGGTGGCCACCCAAGGGACACCTGAGCAGGGGGAAGTAGAAGGTGCTCCTGTTTTACCTGCACAGCCATGGGGCAGTGCTTTGTCCACTGCACTGCACTCCAACAGGCCTGGCTGTTGAGATTTGGGCATTTTGGGACTGACTGCTGGAGAGACACCTGATCCTGGGGTACACTCTGGGCCTTCGCCTTTCAGCATTTCCAGGATTTGTTTGCTGCAGTGGCAAAGCCGTCTCTCCCATTCATCGCTATCTGCTCTTTACAAAGGCTTCTTGTTTTCCCAAGTGTTGCTTTTTTTTTTTTTCCCACGTGTGATTTAATTCACACAAACTTCTTCCTCTTCTGACTATTGATCTTGGCTCCTTACTGGTTAAAATAAAGTAAATCTTTCATAAGCAGGTTCTGACAACGCAACTTTTGTTCCTTCCAGACACAATTTCCTGTTTAATTTCCTGACTGTTTCTTACTTGGTAAAGGAAAAGCTGTAAATTGCAAGATTGCTTCGGAGACCTTCCTCTGACTTCAGATGAACCGTTAACCCCTTGCAGGAGAATATCCAGCAAACCAGCGTAAAACTTGTAAAAAAATCCTCAATTTCTTTATTTCTTCTGTGATTCACACTGAAAGGAAAGCTGTGCAAAAAATAAATGTTGGAATCATTTTCCCTAGAAAATCAAACAGGAGCAGCTCTGCCTCCAGCTGGGCTGGTAATTGCTCTTTCACCACTCAGCAAACTCGGTGACACATGGGCCGTGCCTCTGCGGGCCCGGTGTGGACACCCCCTGCACGGACGCTGATTCCCACACTCCAAATCCCGGGAGAAGCCGAGACATGACCGCGGTCGCAGTGACCGGCTGATCCAGCTGCAGATTCCCGGCTGATCCACCGCAGGTTCCCGCAGGCGGGGTCAGCGAGCGCTCCGCGCACGGAGCCTCATTAGGGTTAATTACCGTGGGCCGGCGCCGGGCAGCTCTCGGCAGGCAGGGACGCGGTGACACCGGCGGGGCCTGCGTGACCTGGTACAGCAGAGCCACTGCTCAGATCCGCAGCCAGCAGCCTCAGCCCCGCCCCAAAGAGCCCTGGGATCCCGTACAGGTGGCACGGTGCCACCGCTCCCAAACGCACGGATGGAGCCGGGACCACCTGTGGCAGCCCCTCGGGCAGCTCTTGGGGGCACAGCCACGTCCAGCTCTCCTCCACCTGGCTCTCAGCCCCCTCTTTAAGTGGCTCAAAACCTGAAAGGCAAAACTTTATGTTAGATGAAGAAAATGAATTGAGGTGGGAATGTCACCTTTGAAAACATTTGTATTTCAGTTTCTCATTTCATGTGGCTTCATTTAAATTTTAACTTTACCTAGAAATATGAGATAAAATTATTGCTTCAGTGGGGATGCCCAGGCAAGGTACAGCAGGAAGCTGCAGCATCTCCTGGCCCTGTTTCAGAACCACAGAGCCTCTGCATGACAGCAAACACTCTTTCCTTCAGCCAGTGCTTGGGAATGGATGGAAAATGGCTTCCTGGAGAAGGGACCTGCCTTATCCTAGCCCAACTGGCAGGTGTTCCAGGCACAACCTTCAGCAGCACCTTGGCTCAGAGGCCACCGTGTGCCGGAGAAGACAAACGTGGTCAGCCCCGGGGAGCTTCTCTTGCCATCAGATGGGGCTGATGGAATGGGGAAGTTCAAAGGCTGCTGACAGCTGAGACACGGACAACCAAAATTAATTCTTGCTCGCATGATGGAAATGTGGTGTGGGACCAGGGGCTTGCAGCGGGATGAACCATAGTGGGTGCCTTGGTCCCCCTGGTGCTTCCCAATGGCTGCTGTCTGAGGCCCCCTGGGAAAAGAAAAATCAAATGTCACTGCAGAAACCGAGAAACAGCAAAACTTCACGATTAAGGTGTCAAGCTCTCTTTAGCCTTTATTTCTGGGAGGACAGTGTGGGCTGAAGTTTCCTCTTCCCTCTTAACCCTCTCCCCCTGGGGTGAGAGGAGGGGCTGGGAAAGCACCTGGTGCAGCTGTGCTGGTTTCCTCTATGGCCATGTGCAAACCAAGGCCACAGTGGGAGATGGCACTGTCACTGTGCCTGCTCCAGCAGGTCGGTGCATCCATGGCTTTCTCAACACAAACCCAAACCTGAGACCCGCCCCCCGACACATCCCCGGGGCTGGAGGGTGGTCAGAGCCCTGGGCAGCAGTGCCAGGAGCACAGGAGGGTGACACAGCCCACATAGGAGCATCAGCACCCCTCTTGATCCAAGTGGTGGGGATGAGGGACCCAAAGGACTGACCAGGCACACACAGTGAACGCCACAGGGTCAGCTGCTTCCCTTCCCCCTTTTGCCAACTACCAAAATAACCTAAATTCCCACCTGGCTCCATCCCCTCCCTACCAGATATTTAAAAACAGGGAGAGGGGTAGGGGGCTGGCTGGTAGCAGGACTCAAGTGCTCACAAGGGAACAGGCACGTCCCGCAGGGCTCAGCCACCCTCCTCCTTGCATTTTGGGGCAGGACGAGCTCGTGTTACAGGGAGAAGCACTGCATGTGTAGAACACTCCTCAGCCCCGACATCCCTCTGCTCTTACCGAGCACGTGGGCTCCTGCTTGGAGGCTCCAGGTAGGTGCTTATGGGAAGAGCACAGGGAGGGCTCCTGGCATGAGTATCTTCTGGGAAATCGCTGTTTCCAGGCTGTGGCCGTGCGGTGTTTGAACAAAGGCTTCTTCACTTCTTTACTAGGCAAGTGAGAAGGCGAGCACAGAGGAGGATCCTCTCGCAGCACATCAGGCTAAAACACTGAGTTGCAACCTCTCCTTGACCTGTGCACACCAAATTTTCCCCCAGCTATGCTTCCTGTAAAAGCCAACACTGTTTGCATACATGGTTTCATCCAATATCCCCCTCCCCATTTACAGAACAGAAATATCCCCTGGGCAGGTAGTAAAAGCCTTGGTAGGAAACTCTGGGTCCTTTCACACTTCTCACTCTGTGTCCCAGAGCTGGAAGGGGCAGGAAGTGGCTGCTGTAGGAGGCTCAGGGTGGGGGAGGGCTGGTGTGTGGCCCCAGCCACCACCCTGGGGCGACATTGCTTTTACTCTCTGGGGAGTTGGGTTTTCAGTGTTTTCCCACCTGCAGCTCTTGATGCCTTTTCACCAGCTGTGGAAGAGCTGGGTCAGCACTTCACATCCCATCCCTACGCTTCAAATTTAGGGCTAAACAAAGGGAAAAAGAGTGAGAAACCACTTGGCAAAGCTTTGTTTTGTCCCTGCTCTGCCAGGTCTTGGAGACACCCATGTAGACCATAAGACCCTTCTTGCTCCTGAATCTCAGTTTTCACCTTCCAGTTTCCATGACAACCCACACTCAGGTCCCACAGACAGGTTTTACTATTTTATCTCCAAAGTCTGTTTCCTCCCTGCATCTCTATTTCAGGGATGTGCTACATACAGCTGAAGGTTGAGCTGAGCTCACCTGAGCAGCTGAAGTTTGGCCTCATCCCACCCTGGAGCACCCTGCAACTGGCAGAGTGCATCACTGACATCATTTTTGGCTGTAGTTTCCTAGAGATTTTCTTTTTTTAAAGCAGATTAAAAAACAAAAACATCTTTACTAGGTGACAGCTTGACCCTTGTGGAGTTCCCCTACAAAAACAGGCCCTGCTGACCCTGGGCTGGGCTGGCTTGTCCCTCTTTCCAGAGCCCAGTGTGGGTGATAGGGAGGGTGTTTTGCCAAAGGGCTGCAGTGATCCATGCTGACCGTCAGGGAATGCCAGGAGCGAGGGAGCTCAGTTTCACAGCCACCTCACGTGCTGTGTGTTCCAGAGGTCACATCCCTGCAAGCGTGTGTCTTTCCACATCACACCTCTCCTGCCCCAGATCCTCAGCCAGTTCCACAGCAGCCTTCCCATCTTTCCCCCCACTGCAACAGGCTCAGCAAATCCCAAACCTCACTCTGGCAGGTGCCAGTCCAGTGTGGGCTTCTCAGACCCAATCCCAATTTCCTGGACTGCTCTGCCCAGCTCTGAGAAGGGTTTCTCCAGGGTTTTTCTTGGTACCTCCTCACCTCAGCTCAGGAAACCTGACCTGCACACAGGGAAGGGAGACGCCTGGGAGAGCTGGAGCAGCACCAGACTCCTCCATATCCAGGCCCTGCAGGGCTCCCAGGGCAACAAACCCTGGCTGCCCTACTATCCCCCCACAGGCTCAGCCCAGCTGCAAGGCACCGGGATGGTGTCGTCCCAGTCCCTGCTGGGAACTGCATCCAAACAATCCTTAAATAGGTGACTGCAGGAGAGCAGACACAGCCCGTGTCTTGGGGCCTTTTAAGGCAGGAGACGATCTCTGGACATGGAAAAATGCAGCAGCTGGAGTTGCGCCAACCTCCCCCCCTCCCTGACAACATTCCTGCGGAGGGAGGGTTTAGCTCCAGGGTCAAAGGGGAAGGCTGGGGGATGGCTTGGCAGAGAAAGGAGGCCAAGGAGTCCATAGCTGTGCTGTGTCATTCCTGTGGGGTGACATGCAGGGATGCAGGGGAAGGGCCCTGGCTGAGCGACAGGTGGGACAGAGGTGCAAGATCCATCCTCATGCACGCAGCCTCAGGCCAGCTCACACCTTTAGCAGAGTGTGCTGTTCAGTTATTTTGAAGCCAATTTCTGTAGCACAAGCCATGGTCCCATCCCGTGGGGAATCAGACACACCTGGAGGCAGCCCCGAGCCTGCGGTGGGGGTGCAGTGCCTGTGAGACTTTGATACTGAATTATCTCCAGTGGAGGTCTAGATCAATCCCAGCTATTTCAGTCTCAGCCTGTCACCTTTTCCACCCATCCTTCCAAACAACTTTAGAGCATATTCAAACATTCAGAGCCAGCAGACACTAAATAAATCTGCAGTGGGGTCCCTTTGCAAAGGGCAGGGGAGAGCCACGCCTCAGCATACCCAGAGTTTGTAGTGCCACAGCACCCAGCTCCTCATTCCTGCATTGCAGCAGAGGGACTCAGAGCACTTGCCATCCTACAGCCTCTCCAGAGGCCAGTGGCACTTGGGATGCCTAATTTTGAGGAGAGGGAGGTCTTGTGGCATGGAACCCAGAATGGGAATTGAGATGCTCACCAAGGATTTTTGCATTCTTGACCTTGACTACTGCTTATCCCTGCCAGGAGAGCTGCCAGGAGGGCTGAGGGATGACTCCATGGCACATGGTCCCTCTGAGCAGCAGGGCCGGCTGGTGACGGTGACGTGGCAGGTCCGTGGTGAGTCCCATCAGGACAGTTGTGCAGGTGGAGAGTCCCTGCCCTGTGGCAAAGTCTGGGACACCTGGGCAGGGCTGAGCTGCCCTTTGCAGGGTGGGCGGTGCCATCACACGTGGCAGAGCACACACCGTCCCCTCCCAGGGACACAGTGCCAACACAGCAGTGGCAGCTGCTTCGGCCCAGACCCTGCTGGGGTCTCCCAAGCACCAGGTGGGTGCCAGGCCCTGTGGGTCTTGGCATTGGGTTGGCACTGCCAGGAGTGCAGAGCCAGTGCCAGTGATCCCCATGTCCAGGTGGGCACCCCGTAGGGGACTCCAGCTGCTGTGCTGGCATCTCCCAGAGGGGTTTTGCTTTGCTGCCACCATGGCTGGCATCACCCAGCATGGCTCAGGAGCGCCGTGAGTCACCGACAACCCCAGGCTCCCACCCCTCCCTGCCTCCAAAGGGCACTTTGCTGGCCCACAGCAGAGGAGATTTCAACGGGCACAAGAAGTACCCCTCACCCCTATTCTCTTGACTCCACTGGGGCTTCTACACAGACCTGACCACGTGGAAGCAGCCTCATGCCCCAACCTGCTCTTCCTGGTCCCCAAAGCATCCCAGATGTGCACGAGAGCCCAGGGCCAGGTCAAACCAAACCTGCTGTCACCACTTACAGCGAGAGCACAGCATTGCCCTGCCCGTGCCCATGGGAGGTGGCATTCCTCTTCTGTGGTGGTTGTGACACTTCTCAGAGCAGCAGGAATGACACACTGCCCTCCCAGCTTTCCTCTTGCATGCCTCAGCTTTACTCCATGACTTTGGGAGGACATTTTGTTCAAAATCTCAAGTTCCCAGGCCCTGGACACCAAGGCAATACCAGCAATCAGAGGAGCTGGCAGCACTCCCTGTCCCTGTGGGCACTGGCTTGTGCACATGGAGGCATGTGCATGGCTCTGTGCAAAGTGTGGGGCTGGGGGCTTTTAGGGAGGGCAGCTAAAACTGAGTCCAGCTCCATCCTGGCTTGGAGCCTGCAGGCATTGCCCCTTGGCATGGGGTACCCACACAGCGTGAGCAGCTGCTCCTGCCCTGACGAGTGAGTGCAGTGACATGGGGCTGGGAGGTGGCACTTTTTAGATGTCACTGTGGTGTGGTTCAGCCTGAGGCCCCCCAAAGGCACATGAGCAGTGTAGGCGTCACCTGCTGCTCTGCACGTATCTGGGTGAGGTGGGATCTGTTTGGAGTCTCCTGTGGCAGGCACTGGGGTGAAAACAACCGACAGCTCTTTCCTCTGCTGCCACCATGAATGAGGGCCATGAACGCCCCTTCCGCAGCACAAACAGGGCACTGTTCGGGGCTGCTTTGCCCCGGGCTGAGGCCTCTCGGGTGAGGCCAAAGTAAGCAGCTCCTCAGCAGCAAGCACCTCTCCGGGGCTGGGAAGGCTCCGACCTGAGCACAAACAAATGCAGACTTACCGAAAACACCTCTGGCCTCTGTGAAACCTCCCCTCGTCCCTTAATATGCCCCTGTCCCCTTGCTGCACTCACGGAGTCCCTTTGGCGTGGAGATGGACAGCGCAGGAGATGGATGTCCCTGCAGAATTGCACCTCTCCAGCCCTGGCCAAACACAACCAACTCCCTTTCCTCCTCATGCTCCACTCTCGAGCAGCGCAGGACTGAGCTGTAAGCAGGCAGGAGGGGCAGGAGAAGGGCGCCCTGTACTCGTAGCATCACACCCACATTCTTGACCTGGCTGCTGGTTTGGCCAGAAAAGCAAGTGCCCCACTGAACCGGGTTAGGGAGCGGGGCTTGCAGCACGGACTGTGGTCATGCTCCTAGCAGCAAGGCTGGGCATGCACCGGGATATCCAAGCACAGAGAGGACCTGGCTGAATCCCATCCACGGGCTGTGCCCTTCTCGGCGGCTGCGTTTGGGCTCCAGGGGGACAGCCCTTCGCCACGGTGTGGGACCATGGCAGGAGCATGCCTCCTTCCCGCCGGGCCAGCTGCTTTGTGGGGCCGGGCAGAAGCGAGGCAGCCCCCTGCACTCCCTGGCAGCAGCCTGCGTGTGGGACAAGGACTTGTGGCTCTCGGGATGAGCACATCCCAGCATGGAGCCGGGGTGTCCCTTCAACCCAGCCGCAGAAGCTGCTGAAGCTCACAGGGAGCGGGGAGCGCCGCCCGGGGCGGGGGTGACCCCTCTCAGGCGCGGCGGTGCCCGGCGCTGGGACGTCCCGTGTCCCGCGGTTCCCGGCCGGGAGCTCCCGTGTCCCGCGGCTCCCGGCTGGGACCCACAGTGTCCCGCGGCTCCCGGCTGGGACCCACAGTGTCCCGCGGCTCCCGGCCTGGAGCTCCCGTGTCCCGCGGCTCCCGGCTGGGACCCACAGTGTCCCGCGGCTCCCGGC
>VYZT01013814.1:4898-20326 GCA_013400735.1 Pomatostomus ruficeps
ATGTTTGTATTTGTTGTCTTGCACTGAAGAATTATTCCTTGAATGTGTATCAGCAAAAAAACAACCAACCAACCAACTAAACAACCAAAAAAACCTAAAACCAAAACGCCAAACATTTATTGCTTCATAAATCCTAGAATGCTGAGATTATATACCAGAAATAGAAAGAGGAAGAACTTGATTTTTGACTCAAGACCAATATATTTTTCCATCAACAGTAACTTTATGTGGAAAAAGCCATATTCTTAAACCCCTGGACTTATGACACAATTTAGTCAGCTGTGAACTGAACTGATTTTTATGTCATTCCAGATATGTTTTCTTAATAAAGACCAGTAATATACTTAAGAAGTAAAGTGAACCTACAGGATACATTTCTGGAAGACAATAGTTTGTTTGGGTGTTTCCCCTGAGAGGATTTTGTGTGTTTTGTGTGTTATGACTTTATATCTGGCAGTTTGATAATTGTCCTATGTGAAAAAACCCAGCATGGTGACTTTTAATTCATGGCAGTAAAGAAGGCCACCAGAGGGTACTTAACTCTGTGAGACTAAGATTCTTTTCCAAATTTAAAGCCACAAGGGATTCCCGGGCCACCTATTCTGACCTGTAGTGTGTCACAGGAGATTCATTGTTTACAGATTGACCTTCCAGTCACCATTAGTTGAACAGTGTGGGTAATTCACATGTGTAAGTGTTTATGTGTACCTTTGCAGAGTTCATGAGTATTCATATGGCATGTGTTTTTCCCCATTTCAGCCCAACACCTGTCTGATCAAGTCTGTCTCAGCATGATAAAGTAGGAAAGTGCATATTATGTAGGTAGTGCAGGTACAGATGGCAGGGGAAGGAAGCTGGCAAGACACTGTGGTGCTGGAAGATGTTCCTTTCAAACAACCGAACCTCTCTGTAAGAAATCTCAACCCTCTCATACTCTATTTTCCTGTATCAATTGTGATGCAACTTGCTAAATTAAAATAATTATATGTACATAACAGTACTGTAAAGAAAAGGGTAATAGAGTGGGTCCAGCAGAGGACAATGAGGATGGTAATTGTTCTGGGGCATCTTTCTTATGAGGAAAGGTGACAGAGTTGGGCCTGTTCAGCCTTGAGAAGTGATGACTGAGAGGTGACCTCATTAATGCACTAAAGTCTAAGGAGGGGAGTGCCAAGAGGACGGAGCCAGGCTCTTCCTGGTGCTGTCAGTTACCAGGACAAGAGGCAGTGAGCAGAAACTGGTGCACAGGAAGTTCCACCTGAGTATAAGGAAGAACTTCTTCACTGTGTGGGTGACTGAAAACTGGAACAGATTGTCCAGAGAGGATGTGGAGTCTCCCTCACTGGAAATATTCAAGAACTGCCTGGATGCCATCCTGTGCTGTGTGCTCTGGGATGACCCTGGTTGAAGAGGTTGGACCAGGTCACCCACTACTGTCCCTTCTAACCTGTCCCATCCTGTGATTCTGTAATGAAAAGGACATTTCTGAGATCAAAAGAGACCTGAAACTTACCTTGTATAACCACTATACCCTGCCCTAACACACTACTAATTAAGCAATGAAGAGAGTGAAGATTGTATGTTTTGATTGACTTTTTTCAGCTACTTTCACCCTTTTGCGTTTATTCAAAATAATTAAATAGCTGTATGAGACCACACATCTGTGTCTTTATGCCCAAAAGAACAAAGAAAAGCAACAATTGTTTAACTTGGCAACTATTGTGTGGCAATGATGAATGAGGAAACAAAGATGCAAAGAGCAGGCACCAAAATGGAAACTCTTTTTCCATCTATTTGCCACTTCATTTAAAGGAGGTGGATATGGGGACACGGCATCCACAGAAGTTAACTGGGTTGTCTTGAATAGGAACAATATTGCTTCTATTCGTTCATGTGAGGGCTGCACCTTTGCTGTTCATGCAATGTGAGGAATATTAGGAGCCCATCCTTGCAGAGGGGGATTCTAGGAGCCTGTGGGTTGTGCTGTGTACAAATGCATGAGGTTGGTCACCTGTGCCAGGTTAGCCATGCAGCCAAGACGAAGGAATTGGTAATGAGGGCTCACCCCACTTAGTCTCTACACACAATGGGAAAACCTAAAGGTCTCTGTAGCCTGAACTGATACTCTCTGAGCTATCTAGGAGGAGCCAGATTGAATCTAGATGCTGTGTACAGATTTTAGCCTGGGTCAATCAGTCTTGCTGACATGGATCCTGCATAACACCCTATGACTTCTGTGTCAAAGCTAACTTGTGTCTGGCCAACTTGGGGCAGCACGGGCAGAGAAACTGTGTCTGCCTACACTATCCACATGTACATATATCCATCGTTCCATAAATATGATGAAGAATCTAAGTGTGTTGCCCAGTTGCAGTAAAATGCATCCCTAGAGAGCACAGCTGATGGGACGGATGTACTGAGTACGACTGACTCCATAGGAGTCTCCCTCAGGCATTAGTTGTTTTCATAATTGCCTTTGGAAAGCAGCTGACAACCAAGGAGTGAATACCTGTGGGACACCACTTCTTTATATCACTTGCCATCCCTCTTTTACCCTCGGAGACCTCTTCATTCATTATCTTCAGTCTTGCCTAGCATACAGCTTTGGAACTTCATCAATCCCAAAGATATGTTGTCCATAAACTGACAAAACAAAACCACTCTCAAGTATAGATTGAGTTTAAAAAATCTGCCTGCTGTGTAGCCCTAAATGCAAATACAAAATCATTCCAAAGATGAACAGACTTTTATGCTCTCACCAGTGATACTCCAGAAATGTTTTTTGCTCTTCTCATGGGAGCACACAGCAGTCCTGTGAATCCTGTGGGGACCTGGCTCTGGTCTTGACTACAAAGGAAGGATTTCTAGATGAATTTTGCAATAGTTAGAGAGCAGTTCTTAAAACATAATTTTTAATTTCACATGTTTTAAGGTTTAAATAATGTCTTTTGCAGTTTCAATTTCCATGTGCAAATATTCCAGTTTTTGATTTATTGTCAGAAATTCAAATGAGGATGAGGTTTAGAGGAGGGATTGGGTTGCATAAACATAGGCATGCTTCTAATATGACTTGAGATGCCCTTGGATATCTTGGGCATCCAGTCTGGCAAATAAGCCATAAATCTGAACTCTTCTGGAGCAACAGTTCTAGAATATCTGAGAGCATATTAACTTGTATGATGTATGCAACATCCATCTTCTTGCTGTCAGCGTAAACCTCTGGGTTGTCTAGATAGTACCGTAGGTGGTTAGTACTGATACCAGTGTCTGTACTCTAGATAGTTACATTGACTCAGTTTCAGGTTTGGTGGGGAGTTTTTTCTCGGTTTTTTGTTTGTTTTTATCAAATCAAACATGCTTTTCTGGGTGATTTTTGAGTGCAAATATGATGGTGGAATTATGGGTGCCTTAAATCACTGACTAAATGGTGTCCAAGGTTAATTGCTACTTCCAAGGTGAGGCCTATGGTAGTATGCCATTGCCTGTTTCAGTAGTCACATATGCTGTTTGTTTGCATTGCTCCCCTGTATCCATTGTTAGTTATATCTGTGTGTTGCTTTATCCCATAGGAAAACTCAGTGCAGGTTTTTGTTGCATGCACAGTGTGCTGGAGAACTGTACTTTTATCTAATGATGAAAGGAAAAACAACAAAATTATTCAGTCTGTGTTATGCAGCAGTGGCCACATCAGCTACTCTGTAGATACGAAGCAAAATCATAATGAGGATATCAGCACACAGCAGTTTAGTTCACAGCCTGGAAATGGTGTAAAAAAGAAGACTGACTAAATCATTGATGCCTTACTGCCGAAAAGCTCAGGAAGAAAGTCTCTTTCCTCCGCTCCTGCCCCCTTATCTTCCAAATAACCAAAACTTAATTACAATATGAATAGAAGACCATAAGATACAGGGCAAAAATGCAAAATATTAACAAAGAATAAAGATTTTGGGAAAGTGAGTCAGCTGATAAAGAAAAGAGCAAGTTAAGCATCTGACTACTGCTCAATAGAAATTGAAAAATATTAGCAAATGACAGTAAAAAGGTCAGAATTTTCATTGGTTTTTTTTACAACAGTCTTCACTGAAAAGGTTAATTTTAGTCAGGTGGCTAGTTTAAAGCCACAAGCTAGATAACCCAAAAATTTACCCTATACTATCTGAGTGACAGAAGGTCTTTCAAACCTGCAGGTAGGTACTTTTGAAAATCTGAAGGAGTTGGAGCTGAGTTAAGCTTCCAGAAGACAAAAAAATCACCAACAAAAATGTCTGTCTTTTTCAAAGGGAAAGCTCCCTCCCTCCACTGTCCCAAGACAAGGAATTATGAGCTTAGGTACTTTCCATTTCTACAAAGAAATTGAAATATAATGAAGTAAACCTTGTGTAAACACCTAGAAGATAAGGAAAAGAAAACTTTTAGCAAATACTTTGTCAAACACATATCAAACCAATCTAATGCAGCCCAGTAGCAAACTCTGTGTTACAAAGGCTCTTATCGTATTTACGATTTTTGAAGACAAGCTAGGAAGATACACAACAGCTCTTAGGTGGATGGGCTGCAGTTGGAAGACTTCTTGGAGAATAACTATTGAACATTCATTGTCAGGAGTGAAGAATGTATTGAAGGGAAATGATGCAACTCAAAAAGGGCACACATTTCCTTAAGAGCCAGAACCAAGTGTGACCTGAAGACAGGAGCTATAGATTGCACAAATACAGGATAGAGAAAAACCGTCTGGACAGCAGCTTAGTGAGTGGCACAAGGGAGTACAGAGGCACATAAGTCAGGCATGAAGCAGAAATATTTGGCCACTTAAAAAGTTGTCATAAAAGGTATGTCCTTGGATGAATAAGCAGGGTTATTTTTTTGTGAGACATGAAATGGTTCTTCCTATTTGGTCCTGGTAACATCTGAGTGGACTTGTGAGAAGTCTTTATTACTTATTTTCAGTAAAATATGCATATCTGGAGAGAAGGGTAGCAAGCATGATTTAGAAAATACTGTGAATGGAGAAAAGCTAATGGAAACCCTGGAGACTTTTAGTTAAGGAAAGAAATAACTTAAGGCAGACATGGGATCACTTCAAGAAATTAGGTATAAAGAAAAAGGGAAAAAAGTCTTTTCTGTATTTTATGAAGAAAAGACAAAAAGCCATAAGTCTTTAAACATCTGTCAAGACTGGCATAAATATAGCTGAACCTGCCTTGGGGAGTGACAGCGAATGGATGATGTAAATGCTTTTCCATCCCATGGTGTGTGAACTATAGCTCTATATCTATATCTATATTAAGTAAAACCAATATTTTATTTATTGTTGATGGTTCATTTCTTAAATACTTCAATTTAAAAGCAGGTTTTTCAGGCATAGGTAATTGGCAACATGCATACCTTCTTATTTTTTGAGCTGTCTTGGAGAACAAGTATATAAATTGAGTAAGTCATCATTCCCTCATCTTATCTCAGCTGAACATGACCAGAATCAGTGCAAGAACCTGAGTCAGATCTTTAGAAAGGCTTCAATTATTTTGGATTGATTTCATTTTAAGGTGTTACAGTCACACTGTGATTAATGGGTCTAATCATGGCACAATTTTTCAGTAGAGCTGTCACAGACAGTTCATTTATAAAGAGATCTTGTTGCTGATCAACCAAGAAAGAAACTAGTTATAACTGTTGACATTTCTACATAGTCCACCAAAGCTTCCTACTGAAACAGAACAGTGTTACCAGCCCTTCTGGGTATTTGGGACTGCGTTCTTGCCCTCACACACTACATTATGCCTCACTGATGCAGTTTCAGCTTGGGGGCCCAAAATCTCTGTGTTGTCTGAGTCAAAAAGGGAACTTGAATTCACAGTGCTTTTGTGTTCGGTTACTGAATGTTAGGTATGGGAATTTTTGTAGATCTTCTGCTGGACCACCACATGTGGCATCAGGAAGATGACAGACAGAAAAAGAGAGGGGTCTCTGTAATCATACTGCTCTGTTCACTCACAGGAATGTTAAAGTTCCTCCAGCAAATCAAAGAGAAAGCTTTAGAACAGAGTTGCATCTATCTGCTTATCTGTGTAGATAGACATTTATTTTGCTTCTCTGTCATTTATTTACATGGATAAGGTCCTTCTGTCTGTGGCTTGAATATTCCTGACTGAGACATGCTCTGGTCATTCCCACAGATAGTTCATTCCTGAAGCAGCACTGGCAGAAAAAACATTAATAATATTTGAAAATTTCAGGAATTGTAATTCAGTCTGCATTGATACTGGGGATTATACGGACCCAAGTGCACTTGACCTTGTTGAACTTCATGAGATTTTCACCTTTTGGATCCCCTGGTGAACCCAGGCCTGGTTTGTTCAGTAGCAGCGTTATTGGTGGCTGCTCCACATAACTGATATGCCAGTCAGTGGGAGAAGAAAAGGATGTTTGAGTAGCATCCATGTTATTTGTTTGCAGCTGCTAATTACTCAAGAAAGCCTAAGATGCCAAAAAGTTTTAAATTAAATCTTTGTTCTTTCAATTTTGAGTTAGCCTAAGTGGGGCTTATCTGCTGAACTCTTGACTTCTGAAAATGTTATTTAGACTTCATAGAACAAACAGAAAGGGTGTCTGACGGGGCAGTTTTTTTCATTTATCTTAGATGCCTGTCCTAAGTTGCAGTGACTTTCTCTGTGAAAATATCCACAGGTTAATATTGTGGGATGCCAGATGACTGACTTTGCAAGCTAAAATTCTTGAGCTAGGCACACATAGCACCTGCTCATTCTTACTAATTTTTGTCCCTTTTTTTAACCACAGCCTCAACTTCATAGTCTTGGTTTGAATTTTTGCTCCCTTTAGTTTTTATTTTTCTTCCGGTGCTTAAATATGTTTCCTATTCTAAGATTCTCCCAAGATCTACATTATTCTGGAATATCAGTTGGGTAGATTCTGCATGATAGTAGAAATAGCATCCCAGATGAATCATATTTGACATACATTAAAATTATGCAGAAACATATAACTAAATTATGACTAATACAGGAATGACACACTGTCTGACAACTCAGGCAAACATAAGTCACTACCTATAAATGGAGATGCTGGAATCAGCTGAAAAGCAGTTAACTCTTTCAACCTGAAACAACAAAACCCATCTTGGTCTTTATCAAACTGGATATAACACACAATGGGTATGATTGGCCTGGGTGAAGAATAGGACAAACATGAGATCTTGGCTGGTGAGTGCTGTGGGTACCTGCCTGTAGCACCAGCTCAGACTCTCCAAGGTGCCCAAGATGCTCTAGTCGTGCCAAACAGGGAGAAACTATCAAATTTTAGTGTGGAGGCAGAACTGTGAGGTTCATAAATTCCTCTTGGCCCTTCAAGGAGCATGGCCATGGTGCTGTAGTGCTGTGCTAATTAGCCTTATCTGAATTAATTAACGGACTCATAAACTGAACTCAATCAAGTGGTGCTTTTGCCTCCAAGTCCTGGAAGACGCTCATTCAGAACCCATTCTGGGGTCTTTGCATGCAACACCATTAAGCCTTACAAAAACATCCTTTAAAAGGCAGCAGCCTAGTGCCAGTGTCCAGCCTCTTTCAGTGCCACCAAAGCAATCTGTACTCAGGCAACATAGTCCTGCAGAGGAATGTGGTCACAGGCAATGGAGCCATGAGGGTCAGGTGCACTGAGGTGGGTCAGAGAGAGTGGCAGTGCCAGAAAGAGCTGCTGGTATCGGGACAGCACTGACACCGGCACCGGCATGGTGTGTGAGGAGTGCCCGCAGCACAGCTGCCTCCAGCCAGCAGTGTGAAAACACGAGGCAGCACTGCAGACAACAGCTCTGGCTCTGCTCTTCTCTTTTGTGCCGTGTGTGGATCTTGCTCGGCTCCAAAGGAAGCAGTTTTAGCAGCAGCAACGAGCTCTACCCTCTCTCAACTATTTTTAGCCCCTGAAAGTAAGAAATTAGTCTTTTCAGATGTAGTCACACAAGAGCTTTTCTTATAAATCTTCTAACTAAAAAGGAGAAGGATTAAAGATATCATTAAAGTAAAAGCTGAACTTAATACCTTAGATCATCAAACCCTTACCCATTTTCATTTTCTTCATTTCCTCTGCTACAAATGGGACTTTTTCAGGTTTTTAGTGGTAGTTGTTGCTGTGGAATGAAGAAGACCAAAACCACTGTTCAAAACCATGCACCATTTTTACCTGTTTGATGCTGTATCTAGCTTTTGTGCTCTATTGCAAATATGAAGCATCTGTGGTTTACACAATTTGGGACAAATGAAGCTCAGTCTTATAATTTGTCTATTCTTCAGAATCCATCACAGAAGACATTACAAAGCTGCTTAAGGTCCTAAGTACAGACAGACATTCAGATCCACCATGGGTGTCTGATCCAGTGCAGCATCTAATTTTCAGGTACCAGGTATTCAGGACTCATATGTAAAGCAGGGGGTTTGGGCGTGCTTGAATAAAACAGCTCTATCTGGGACTATATGTACTTTCTGTAGGAATTCCAGCAATTTTTATTTTTTTAAACTGAGATCCACAATCCTGTTGGTATCCACAGTCTCACTGGCATCTAACAGTTAGCCAAGATTTTTTTAAAATAAAAAATGTTAAGTGTCATATTACATTCCAGCTCCAGTCACCTAAAAATGTAGGTGAATTTACAATGTTCACCTTTGGAGTAAGATTTTTAATCTCTGCAGACAGTGGGGATAAAGGTAATGCATAATGAGACCTGTTCAATTCAGCAAATGTGACTTTAAATTTAGTGAGGTGAACAGGTCTCTGTACTTCAATGAAGTATAATTTCCTTCTAAGCTGAAATGAGTTGCTCACTTGTAGATGTCCAGTGCCATTCTGGACACTCTGAGGCATGCTGCCTTATCTCCAGATAACATTCCAGGATGTGTGGGACATTCATCAGTCCTGTGTTATACCTGCCTTTCAGCTTTCTCAGATTACTCCAGCTCCAACACGTGGCTGACAGGAGTACCAGTGCTGATCTTTTCTGAATGGAAGTGCTTCCTCCCCACTTTTGTTTGGCTGCCATCTCTGTTCCTCCCTACCCATGTTATTGTTCTGGAAGACAAAGTTTTCTATTTTGAAGAACTGGAGTGCTGTTCTCCCTGCTCTCCATGTTCTGCTGATGCAGAGAGTTAGCTGCAGGCTGCAGTGAAAAACAAATGGTAGTTTCCACTGCGATAGACCTCAGAGAGGTTGTACATCAGATTACAGTACATGCTGACACTTCACATGGGAGGTAGTAGTCAGTGGTTTGGGTTTTCCTCCCTGTTGAAATATGAGCTGGGAGCTGAGGAATCTGCTGGCTCTGCAGATATTTTCTATTACTGCAGAAAATCCTCTGCTGTAATGGTGATGTGTTCCATTGAACATGTGACTTGGTGAACTTCTACCTTTTCCAGTTAATCCTCCAAAAAAGATCATAAAGGTAACTTAGAGTTGTTTCAGTGTCTCTGCTGCAGGCTCAGCTGGAAGAAAAAAAAAAAAAAAAAAAAAAAAGGTGTTTGAAAGTATTTGAAGTATGTGGGCCACATTTTGAAACTTAATTTTCAAAATGAAGGCTAGACTGCAGTGTAATCAGTTCAGCCCAGGGGTGAGATATGCAACTGAGAGTTATTAAAAACTGCACTGTTTCACTTGATTGCAAGACATACTAGGGCATTTTAGAAATCCGTGTCTTCAGGAGTTTCAGACACTTTGTGAAGAGAACAGCTTCTGCTTGGAACAGTAGCTCAGTAAGTCTGAAACACTTCATTCAAAGCATCTCAGACTCAGCATAGTACCCATGGAGCCAAAACAGGTTCATGCCTATCCCAGAGCTATAGATCCTCTGAGCATCAGGATCAGTGTCTTGGCATCCCACCAACAGATCTGCTGTGTGCAGGAGAATACCGAACCCCCCTGCAACTGCTCTCATAAATCAATGTTACAACTATTTTTAGGCAAACTGACAAGAATGTCATTTTCACAGAACAGTTGCTGGCTCTGGGGAATTTCTGTTTCATAGGAAATTTTTATAAAAAGTTGTTTGTAATCTGATTTGAATTAATATCATATGCCAAAAACTTTATTGTGCACTGAAACTTCTGTTTTATTGGCCATTCTGTGACAGGAAATCGTACTGGAAAAGGGCACTCTGATTACAATTGAAATTGATGATACCTCTGCTTTTACCAAGCCATGTCTGCAGTTACCAAGCTTTTAGAACCACTGTGCATCCACTCATTCATACTGGATAATTCCCTCCTGTTCATCTTATTAAATCACCCAGAGTGAACCACAGGTGTGAAGGAAAGTAATTGGTTCCATCTCAATGGCACATCTAAAACCACTATTGAAGAAAAAGTGACTGAATATGCTTTTCATGAATTTTATTAAAAGTAATAAATAAGCAGGAATCAATCCAAAAAGGACACTGTACTTAAGCCTTCTACAAGTACTTCCCAATCACTTAAGGCTTAGTAAGTACAGATATCAAATTATGGTCAAAATGGATTAATGTAAAAATTTATCAGAACTGCTAGCAGTAAATCATCAGATTAGTTAAAACCATCAAATGAACACTGCAAATAATCACTCCTAAATCCTACAGCAAGAATTTCAGGGAGATAACCATTCACTGAGTTCCAAAACACAACGTGCCACAGCCGTGACATAAATCTTTAACTGGGTAAATATTTTAGCTTAAAAAGAAGTGAGCATAAACATACATTACAATCTCAGAAGTCAATTAATATTTTCTTCTTGGAAGTTCACCACCAAATACAGATGCTAATCAACTTTCTCTCATCTCTCCCAGGGATTATAAATGTTACATGTTCTGAGGAGCACGTATTTCAGTAGTTTTTTTCACAGATCCACCACTGAAAAAATCCTAGGGAAATCACAATGTTTTTTGGAAGGGAGGATGTTCCAGTTTAGTATGGAAAGAGTCTCAGGTGCTTTCCTATGCTGCTATTTAATTTACATAATTTTTACTGTGGAATGAATACAACCAGGGATATAAGCAAGCCCAGAAGTGAGAGATCAACCTCCTTCTCCTGTTTCCATTGCTGTGTGCCATAACGACTGGATACAGATCTCTTTTGTTTACTTATGGGAATTCCCAGAATTCCTAATACTGTTATTTTTAGTTGCACAGTGGCCAGCTACCAATAGGTGGCATCAGAGGGGTTCCATCATCAAACTCCTTTCCCACAAGGGATCAAGGGATGTGAATTACTCTGTGGACTGGGGACTTCGAACATTTCTGCTTTAAGAGGTGCATAACTGTGGAGGTGGGGTAAGCAGCACCTGCACATTCAGCTCAAGAACATTGAGGAGTGGGTTTTCAGCTCTGGGTTTTGAATGGCATGGCTGCCCTGCTGGCCCAAGCTCTGCAGTGGACTAAAAATTTGTGACCTGTTCCAGGATTTAGAATTTAGCTGCTGATTTTGCCCTTAGTAATTTTAAGACATAAAAGTCTTTTACTGAATCTGGTTCAAGGTGGTTATGAATGAAAAGTTTACCAAAATTATCAGCATCATGATGACCATACAAAGATATAAAAGCAATATTTAAACACTTCTATGAACTTATATTTTAAGTGAAAAATAATTTTAAAGAAACCAAGGCTGCTCTAGTATAGGTTTTTGTCATGTCCTGGTGCACCATTCAAAATGAAAGTGATTTTTCTCTCTGTGATGTTTCTCTCACCAAGACTTCAGTTGAAACTGCCCAAGATCCACAGTTCTTGAAAGAAATACTTGAACTGAGAACAGAATGACTGGATTCAGGTGGGAAATTTATATTGCACTGCTGTCACAAGAGCAGAGTGCTCTAAATACAAACTGTGCCATCTTGGTGGATAATACCAGCAAAGGAAAAAAACCTTAGTCCTACTGTACCAACCTAGATGAATGACATCTGGCACTGTACAGATGTTAATTTAAACACATCTGATGGTTTGTTCCTGACTTTTTAAAAAGAATTAGCAATCATAAGGCAAAGAAGATCACTTAGCATTTACCTGAAAGGTTAAGATGAATCTGAAATGTGAACTGCAAGTACTTATCCAGGAAAGATTTGTGATTGAGAAAAAGTAACATCCTGAGGCAGACCTTTCTGACTGCAAACAGTTCTTAATTTAACTAGACTTTCACTTCAGGCTTGATTCTAGTGCTTATCCAATTATAGCTCTCAGTCCTGAGTGCCAGAGTGCTATTCTCAAATTACAGTTATCTGAAGCAGAAGACAGATGGGACAGATACCTCTGCAATGATGAGAGAAGTGGAAATGCTTTGCCAAAGACCAGCTTCTTCTCTGTCGTGTGAGCTGGAGCATGTGCTAGCACAGATGGACAGAGTAGCAGCTGGAATGCCTTCAACTTCCAAAGAAGATGCTCTTCAGTTACCAAATGTTGCATAATATTTTTAGCTGATAGAGTGGTGCACCAGGACCTGACAGAAACTCACACTAGAGCTGCTTCAGGTAACCTCTCAACTGTGTGATCCCTGCCATGATCTGCCCCCAAAGTGAAGCCCAGTCTCAGTGGTTGCTTATGGATCTCCAAAGCAGCTGCAGCCCCTGGTGGTAGAGACCTACTGAGATGCTGTTCCCTATTCTTCAGTCAAGAAGGGCCACATGAGGAAGATGTTCCTGATCTTGGGCTTGCTTTAGGTGGTAAGGAGGTGCTGTTAATCCTTCTGGGTGATATTTGATGCCTTGGAGGCAAATCTCCCAGATGTTAATTATAGCCATGTAATTTCTTTCCTGTGCCATTCTGCAACAGAGACTTAGTAGTGATGCAGCTACCAGCTGAACCAAGATGTAGATTCAACAGCCAGGATTACCACAGGTTCTAAAATAAACATGCATTTTTTTCTAGCTATATGGAAAAGCAGGTTATATTTGTCAGATATAATTGAGAGACTGGTGAAACCTGTTAGAAGAGCAATGACTCTGGGTACCATTGGAATAAAAGGCAGGGATTTTGAGGAGTTTTACTGCAATGTTTAATGAACAGATTGTCCTGGGATTTAAAATGTTAATTAAGTGTTGCAGTGTGCTCTGGCAAGTTTTGGTTTATCTCAGGGCCAGACTCTGCCATCTCTGCCCTCCCCACCTCAGTATCTGGTTTCCCCCTCCCCCCGGAGGGCTCTGTATTTCGCAATCCTATACAAAGCCTGCCAAATTCAAACCCAGCACCCCTACCTCATAGGATGATTGTATCCTTCCCCGCCCCCTCATATTGGTATATAAGTAACTGTAACACACTGTGCCAGTGCTTCCCTGGCACAACCCTGGTGCCCAAATAAACATCTGGGAAAGCCCCTCCACTTCGTCTCTCCTTCCTTAGCATGCCTGTAACATTGGTGGACTAGGTGAACCCCTGCAGGAACTCTGCCTGCCCTCCTGTGCCTTCGGAACAGCCCAGCCAGCCCCTGGAACCACAAGCGGACGCACGGTGCCCCCACCAGAGGCATTGCGGCAATTAAGGGCCTCAATTGCCATTAAGCACTGTTCATCTTGTTATTACAACTATTGCCTGTAAATGGTATCATTGCTAGGAGTCATGTTCCATGCCACACTGAGTCAGAATATTTAGGAGTAGAAATAAAACTAAGTAGTTTAACCTCCTCCACTGATTAGAAAGAAAACACAACTATTATTATAAAAATGATAGCAACAAGAAAGGACTGCTAGTCAGGGTGCTTTTAAAAGTATTTTTGCTGCAAGAAAAAACATTATTAAGTTATTAATAGCTATTAGAAACTTTCATAATTCAATTTTATTGTAACACTTGGAGAGTTTTCTGCAGAAATAGAGGTAGAAAATGTGAATTTGCTATCGCTCAGTCATTTTAAGCCACAGTTCCCTTACAACACAGTTTAGCTCTTAGCTGTACAAGTATAAGGAAGTATCTAGCCTTTAAATTGTATTTAAGTGAGTATTCTGTGGAGATAAAACAGAAAGGAAGCTATAAAATCCAATCTTAATAATGGATTGCTAGACCAGTTGTTCCCAACAAATTTGGAGGCCACCATGATGTTGGCTATCATTTGGACAGTTACTATCTGATTGCTATTTAGAGGCATATATATTTTCTTATACCAGAGAAGGTCTAAAGACTATAGTAACACATGTTGATTAACACTCACCTTTGCACTGAAGTTGGAAACAATTCTAAACATTAGGAACATATCCTGAGTTTGGATATATCAGTCAAAGATAAGATAATAATATGGCTGAAGGAGCGAATGTTGGCTAATATGTAAATCAAAGTAGTTTGATTCTACTAGAGATGTGCAGAGATTCATATTAAAAAGCATCAGGTGGCCAGGAGACATATATAAATTATTGCTGATCTGCAAACCCAGCTTTGTGAAGTTCCTGTGTCCCAAACCTATAACAGTTGTTCTGTGTTCCTTGTAAAACAGTGACGACAACAAACAGAACCCACGTGATGACTGCATTATTTCACTGGTATAGGTGCAGTACTAAAAAAAGTTGAGTGATTTTATTTTTAAATTTACCTCAAGTAGAACTTCTGAAATGTTTCCACACCAGGAGTCCTTGGGAAACACTGTGAAGGCTCTAAGTTAGAATAAAATGTCAAGAGATTAGGAAGCAAACAAAAACCAAATAAAATTTGCAAACTCTTCATGGTGTTCACCCTAGAGCTCTCAAAATGTTGAATATCTGAACTGATGCACAACCTTAAGTTTACAATTGCTTCTGTATTACAGTACCAGGCTGTTGTGGGACCACTTTTGGACAGGATTCCAGCTAGGTGCAATGACATACTGATCAGTAAGCTTATATGAGGAAGAAATTATATGTACTAATTACTTGGGAAAAATCACATAGATTTTGTATAGGCAAGTCCCATCTGACAGAGCTACTATATTATGCCGAAAATGAAGAAGATGGACAAAGAAGGTATGTTTGCTGTATGTATTTGTTTCTATAAAAGCATTTTGTCCAGATTCCTCTCCAAAAGCTCTTAAAGTTGTCATAAAACAAGGGACAATGCCTTCATATTGGTAAAGGGGAATAAATGCTCGGGATTCAAACTGAAGGAAGCAAACAGTGAAAAAAAAGTTGGTCAGGGTAAAAAAGTTAAGGGTAAAGCTAGGTAAAAAGATAATGAAAAGTGGCAGAAGACTCTAATGACACGGTATAGATGATAATCAGTACACATAAAACATGATCAAAGCTTCCAGGAGAGCTTCTGTGTAGGCAATAACTTGATACAGACTGCTCAGCCTAAAACAGAGACAAGTGACAAGAGGTATGTGATGCAGGTCTATAAAATCTTCACTGGCATGGTCAGGTGTTGGGGTTTGGGATTCTTTTCCCTTTTGTTTCTTTCTCTTAGGAATTTTTCCTCATATTTGTTGCTAAGGCACGGTAATGGCCGGGTACTTAAG
>VYZT01013838.1:0-29131 GCA_013400735.1 Pomatostomus ruficeps
AAAAAAAAAAAGAAAAAGAAATATTCAAAAAGAGTTAACTCTGCATTTAATTTCTGAACATAAACTAAGAAGCTAACATAATAGCTTGTAATGGCTCCCCAGACAGGACTCATGGTCTGAAAAAACAGGAAGAATTCCTCCCATCAGCTTCCACCCCTCCCCCCCACTGTAAAAAACACCACTTTATAACCTGCAGAATTAAACCAAACACATAAATCACAGGTTTCCCCTGAAATGAGAGGGGTTAAAATTAAGAGGTAAGAGGTAGGGTTTTTTCTGCTTTACAGCAGCGTGACACCACAAGCGAATCAAGTATAGATGTGGAGCTGTGATTGCATCCCTGTAATAACACAAGTACTACAGATTATGTTTAGGGTATCGTTAATCTCTCACACCCACCAATTTCCTACTGACAGCTGGAGGTCAGCAGCGAAGTCCTGGTGCAAAAGTTCACTTAAAATCAGCAGGAACAGACAAGCTTTCAAAATAATGCCGAAAATTATAAAAACAGACCTAAGCAGAAAGTTTTCAAAAAAAGAACATGGTAACTTTTTTGCTTAGTAAAGTCCAGTAGCAAGTCTTTCACATAAAAATAATGTTCAGAACTTCATCTCAAAAATATACAGTTTAAGGACTCATGACCCACTTCTTTTTTTAAAGGAGTTTCCTATTTCATTATTTTGAGTTGTTTAAAGTAGGAAATGAACACTTTGCAGGCTGGAGAAATTGAAATTGCTCAAAACTGTAAATCAGTAATTCTTGCTCAGAGCACATTATATGTTAAGCAAAATTGTTTTATGTAAATACTCAGAATTTGTTGTTCTTAAAAGGAGATAAAATAAACTCAACATGTTCTGTGATTTGAACACATGCCAAAGAAAGGGTATGAGAAAACTGGAAAGGAAGAGAAGCCAAAAATAAAATATATCTACAGTAATACATTCCAGTTAAATTAGTACCAATAATTCTTACAGAGTTTCCAGCCAGTGCAACACAAGATAACATCTACAGTTCAATTTTTTTAAACTCCTTTATACTCTATTTTATACAGATTTTCTTTCACCATTCCCTCCCTCTTCCTTCTCTCCCAGTTTCTCTATGGTATCTACAGAGCAAAAACAAACGCTGACCTACAGAGGGGAAAAAACTTCTTAATTAAAGTGTGATTTAACCTCACAAGATTCCGTGAAGAGATAAAAAAGATTCCAAAAAGTTTATTAATACTATAGAATGACTGACTGGGAGATAACAGAAGAAAAACAAATTAATCAAACATGAGGAAAAGAAATGAAGGATTTTCAGGGATTTTTTAAATTATTCACATTCTTGGTACAGAAGGTCTATCTAGTGTTAAGTAAGGCTCCAAATAACAATTTCTTTGGACTGTTGATAGTAACATAGAAGTGTTTTTGATCAGCTCAGTCAATCACAAAGAAAACACTCAGTTCTTTCTGGGCATGGGCTGCTTGGCCACTCTGTCTGGAAGGTATGAGCACAGGGCACAAAAGCAAATACTTTTGAGCAAAACTGCTTCAGAGTCTCTCAGCAGCAGCAGCAGGTCATTGCTTCAATGTATTTTGTTGGCAACCACTACCCCTCCAAAGGAAAATCGGACATTATGGACAGAATAGTTAATAAAAATTAGAAAGAAGAGAAGGATAGGGCATGGAAAGAATTCAGAGTTGAAAATATGTCCAATATTCACTGGCCTTGGACATATACTCAGTGTATTTTGAGAATAAGAAGGCAGGAAGAAGGAAAGAAAATTTGTCATATAAGGTCACTACTTCATTTGACAGCATGGGGCTGTCCCAATCCCAGTGGAAATTCATCCAGTATTTGACCTGTTCTCCTCAACCTCTAGCCTCCAGTCCTTCTCAAGTTAAGAGCCCTTCAACTACACCCTACTCGCACATCCTAAACCCAGCTCACAGTAGCTCAGCAAGAAGCAGTTCCAGAGGCTTCCCTTGGAACAGCTGGCCTTCCCTCTCCAATTCATATTCTGTGCCCAGTTTGAGACAGCCCCTTCCCAAACACAAGCTTTTTGATAAGCTACTCACATCATCAGTTATTTCATCTATTTCAAAAACTTAAGCAGCCTGATACTCTTTTTCTAGTCTGTCACACTAATAGCTATTGTAGTGTTTCTATGTTTAGAACTAATTTTTTCTTAGACTCATAATGTTTTAATGTTACATTTGTGATTGGATTACACTGCTTACAAAGCAGCTGAAGCAATATGAAAAAAAAAAAAAGGCTGATTTGACAAATCAATCCAACTCAAGCAGGGAACTACTGCAGCTTTTCACGTGGTGTGACTAACTTCTAAATGCCCTTGTATTCAGCAACAGCAGACTAGTACTTCCAGGGGAAGTAGAGTATGGAGTTAGGCTTGTCAACATACAGTGACATTTGCTTTTTTCCCTCCCCTTTAGACCCTCTAATGACAGCCTATTAAGTCATATTAAAAACAGGCTTTAAATCCAGTTAGGAACTATTAATTTAATCACTCAGAAGACAGATGAATGCTATTAAGAGTGTGCCTACGTCCGTAATGGGGGTCCACAAGGGGTCCCAAGGAACCGCAGTGTCAGAAATCAATGTGATCCTTCTCTAGAAAGGCAGGAAAACCATACTAAAAGTTTGACTGAGTGTCATTTCAACACATCCCTATTGACTGAGAAGCCAGTTTCTGGCAGGACATCAGTACTCGATGATGAACTGTGCCAGATACTACAGACAGATGTTAATGAGACATTTCACCTACCAAAGACAGAAATAAGCTATTGCCAAGTCCAGTTTGAATGTATTCTTTTCTGGCATTAAGCTCAAATATCCAAATTGCCAACGGTTGATATCAGAACACTTTTGCTAGTTCCTCAGTCCATTGTTCATGAGGAATGAGTAACAGATACTGAAGAGCTTAAAAGGAAAAACACATCACTGAAGCAGCAAGATGCAGTTCATATGAATTCCTTCACGTAGACCAGATTTTGCTGTACTACCAGACAGTTCATAGTGTTTAACTCTTTCACCAGAGGTGGAGCAGTCTAGATTGCGATGACAGGTACTGGTCGAAATTCATGAGGCCTGTTTAATTCTTGCCTTTAATGCCATGGACAGAGTTTGTTCCTGCTTCTTAGACAGACTGTTGTTTGGAGAAGGTTTTAATGGCATACACTTACTTTACCAAAAAAGACTCAATCTGGAGTGAAGGTCACCAGATTCCAAGAAACACTGCAACACATAGTGTTTTATTTCCTTACCAATGGAAATAAAAACATGTCATTTTCTGTCCCAGGATGTAGAGGGGAGAGGGCAGGAAGGGGAAGTAAGATGTTTGACCTAAGTATACTGCTGTAATCTTTGCCACAGAAAAGCTCTGTGTGATTAAATACAGCAAATCATTAGCATTCTAAGTCTCTACCTTCACACTTTTCCTGCTGCAGGAGCTAACAACAACGTTAGCTCCTTGGGAACAATGAGGCTACAGAAAAGAGTCACTTCATTTACAGAGGGTTTATAGGTGTGGCTCGCATGGAAACAAACACTTAAGCTGCTCTCATCTGTAGTATCTAAAAATAATATCCTACAAGCAGACCTGAGGAACACAGCACTGAAAAGTTCCCTCCAAGACTCCCAGCCATTGCACCAGAGGCATGCTAGGCATGGATGTTATCTCGCCAGGTAAATGTCAGCACTCAAGCCAGCTCACCTAAGCAGCATTTGAAGTTTATTCTATGCTAGCGGAGTATTTATTATTCCCCCTCTGGGAGCTGCACATTACACACAAGCATTCAGACACAGAAGATGTATTAAGTGTTTGCTTAAGCCAAGGAAGTCCAAATGAGTGCATCCTGGATTCTGGTGCTGAGCAGACAGGACAGAGTAATTAATCCACCATGTGTGCCATTTGAATACGCTCAGACTCGTGGAATAGTCCAATGTTCAGCAGCAATCTGAATTTTAATATTTTATCTGTCAGCATTTCAACAGGAGTGTAAGTCTTACAAGGGGTTTTGGTGGGTTTTTCATGCTTAATGATGAAAAACAGAATACAAAATTATGCTACTATGCAGATGACTAAATCATTTTGACTTTAGTTTTCAGCCGACAAAGTGAACATTTCAGAAACAGATTTGCCAAAAGTGGTCCTTGAAATAATTTTTAAAAATTGAACTTTAACTATTATCAAGTCTCAATTACTCATGGAGCCACACAAGAAGAGAGGAGGGTATCTGCACAGTCACCTGGGATCTAACAGAGCTTGCTGCTTCACCTTAGCACTGCCCTTTGTTCATCCAGGCTGGCCTTATGTGCACTGGCAGAGTAGGACAGAGTTTAATGGGTGCTGCCTGAGACGTCTTTACATTCATGAAGTAGCCACATGGCTGGTGCTGTGCCTAAGGTGGTAAACCCTTCTGAAACTCAGAGATCTGGAGACCACTGAGCAATTGCAACCAAATAGTTCTGCATGATCCATCTCAGTCCTGGCTCTAACAACACAGAGAGGAAATAAACCCAGTCTCTACAGACTCATCCAGATGTTGCAACACATTCTGTAGCATCTCCAGAATCACATGTGTATATTTCACATGGGATCTTCCAGTATTCCTTCCTGTCCGCCTGTGTTATCCTAGAAAATGGACTGTCAACTATAAAGCTGTAGCTGCTCTCCTGCCTGTCTTGTGCAAGACTTCAATTACCACACAAGAAAGCTGAACCAAATTTTTCCAGCAAATGCTGCAGCCTGAATCTTAAACTTGGTTGCTGAACACTTTCGCAGAGTAGAGTTTGTCAGAATTCTGATAACCTGGATTGACAGGCTACAGATATATGGAACTGTAGTCACTGATTCCCAATAAACCTTCTTGCTCTGTTCACAAGTACAGAATTTGCCTTGCCAAACTTTTGCCATCTCAAGTGGATGAAATCTAGTTTAAGACAGTTATCTACACTGTAACTCAAACACAGGATGGTGAATCACTCAACTGACTGGAAAGAAATGACTGGTATGAAATAGAAACACACATTTCAGACGGTTAGGAAAGTTCAAGTGTTGACTGTAATGACTTCTTTTATTCAGAGGTATAAGGATTATACCTGCATCTTCTGTGCATACACAGAATCACAAGGAGTAAATGGCAGGAATGAAGGATAGACTTACTACAGGAATAATTAAGAAAACCATATGGGAGAGAAGATCTTTCTCACATAATAAACCAAGTGGTTTCCACAGTTCATTTAAATGAAGCAACTTTTACTCTGCAGCTACTTTTATAAATGGAGTGGACAGTTTATACCTTGCCAGTCACAGAGCACCTTTTTATGACCCACAGAGGACATCCTTCTCCTTCACACAGGACAGCTTCACAGTATGGCTACAATTTAAATGACAGCCTTCCATTCATCCACTAGGTGGGTGACCTGGTCACAGAAGGACATCAAGTAAGTTAAACAGGACTTTCTCTTTGCAAACCCATGTTAACTGTGCCTGGTGATCATGTCGTTCTTTAAATGCCTTTCAATATTACCCAGAATAATCTACAGAATGTTTCCAGGAACTGAGGTCAGACCAATAGGTCTATAGTTTACTGGGTCTTCCCTCAGACCCTTCCTGTACACAGAGTAACATTGAGAGGGGTCCTGTTGCAACACCCGACAGCTTCTTCAGAACTCTGGCGTGAATCCCCTCAGGCTCCATGGACTTGTGAACATCCAGCTGATGCAGCTGTTTCCTTACAATTTCAATGTCTGCAGATGGCTTGTACTGACACATGTGGTCCTCCATATCAAAGAACTGAGCAGCCCAAGGCCTATCAGTGTTATTAAAGATGGAAGCAAAAACAGCCTCTGCTCTTTCTACATCTGTGTTAGTCAAGCGACCACCTTCAACAAGTATCAATATCTTTTCTTTAGACCTACCCTTGCTATTAATATATTTTTAAAAGCCCTTCCCTGTTGTCAGATATAGCACTGAGCAGTTTCAACTCTAATTGAGTTTTTGGCCTTTCAAATCTTCTCCCTGCATATGCAAACCACAGCTCTGTACTCTTCCTGTGATGCCTGACCTTGCCTCCAGAGATCACAGTTTCTTTTTCATCTTGAGCTCCACAAGGAGTTCGCTGTTCAACCAAACTGGTCTTCTGGCCCACTTGCTTGACTTACAACACACTGGAATTCCCTGCTCCTGGGCTTAGAAAAAACAATTCTTTAAAATTGACTTTATTAATATTGACTTACCTGAACAGTTAAGAAAACTCCAGAAACTGTTTCTAGGATTAACATACGATGCGATAATAGTAAGGCAAACAGAAAACTCTCTGAATATATCAACCAAGTTATCACTGCCAGGGATGTACCTTAGAGAGAGCATCAATCCTTCTAGTGTAAAATACCAGCCTATCGCAGGTTTTTCCATGAAAAACACTCCCAAGAGCTGCCCATCCTGAGCTACCAGCCATTCACAATGTTGCCACGATCACAGCATCTTCCATATTGACTTCTGTGCTCCCTACCTTGAATGGTAAGTTTTCCCTTCTTCTGATAGCTGTTAAAGCAATGTGCTTTTGTGGAAGGTGTCCCTGCCCATGGCAGGCGTGTTGGAACTAGATGAGCTTTTAGGTCCCCTCCAATCCAAAACATTTTATGAGATGGTTCTATAACTACAGCACAGTAGCAGCCCTCAAAGTATGCAGCAAAACACGTTCAAATGTTTATGTACTGTCACTATAAAAACATAAATCCTCAAACACTGGCTTTCATCAAGGCAGTTGCTGAAGTACAATGGAATTTAACATATTTTGGTTTAGAAACAAAAAGCTTTCCCAGTAACTTCTACAGCCTGGCTCTGTATGTCATAGCAATAAACACTCTAGACGAGTACAATTCCAAAATAATTTTGTTTCCTTGCTAGCTCTCCTTACCAGATTATACCAAAAATACTCGTGTCAGTGATCCAAACTCGAGAGGTTTTTTCACTACAATGCAAAGAATATGCAACAAATCATCCCTCAACATAGCTTGTTTTCTCAATTTCTTACCTGCAGCAAGCACAACCGAAGCTTGCAAAAACACTTGCTATGTTAAAAGGTTGTTCACTTGTTTAGATTACTCACCCCACCATACTAGTAATTTACCTGTTTCCCTAAAATATAATGTCAAACTTAATAACCATGAAACATTTTTGAGAAAGGAAATTGTCACCTCAGGTCTAAATATAATATACCACTATAAAGAAATATATACCAACAAATTTGTATTTGAATGGACAAACTTACAAAATTGATGTATATCATTACAGTGGATACTTTTTACCATTACTGTGCTGCCACATGCCTCCTTTATGTGTTTAGACTAATGGCATTTATGGCAAGCAAATAACCCTAATAGCACTGAATGTTTAATCAGAACAAACATACAGTCTAAAAATTCCACATTGTTCTTACACAAATGTTTCTGTCACTTTTCCAAGCAATGCACAGTAATACTTTTGTTTCCAAGAACACTAAATACGTGTATATATATAGATGTCCTCTGTAACATGCACTGTTGCACTGTTTCACTTTTTAAATGCATGTGCTTTAAATATTTTTCTAAGAGTCCAGTACACTGAAATTTTTTTATTAAAAACACCCGAAGTTTTCAACTAAAAACATATTACAAATAGTTGCCTAGAGCAAGATTTTACAAGCAAATTATAAAAGCCCTAAATCTCCAATTTTATAATACCATCAGTGACAGAGTCATAACTGTAGCGACGAGACAGGCGCCGCTATAATGTTAACAGCCAGTATGTAAACATTAATGCAGCCTCAGGGGGGAGCAGGGGCAACCCCAGAAGTGTCCCTTCACAACTGCCACAGAAATTTTAGGTGGCTGTAGTTAAACTTTCTCTGTAGAAAGCGGGGGGCGAGGGGGGGACAGGGGGAAACAAAAACAAACAAAACCAAACTAACAAACAAACAAAAAAAACCAGCCAGGCAGGAAGACAATTAATTTCATTAAAACTGGAATTGTGTCCCTTCTTAAAGCCTTGTAATTCTTGAAATTCATTAATACATGATTTCTTGAGCAAGAGTTCAATAAAATGAAGTTTGCCATTCAGCTACTAGCAAAACACAACTTAAATGGTTTTGAAACATCAGCACATTTACAGAACACTTAAGAGAACACAATTTTTTCCTAGAAAGTAATCACAGAGGTCTAAAATACAGACTCTCCCCCAAGCTATGCGACGTCTTTGTCTTAGAAGTCAGCAAGGTACAACTGATCTAATCAGATTTCCAGTAACAGGCTGGCTTCAGCCAAGACTCAAATCACATTTCAACAGCTTGATTCACAATAACTTTAACAAGTATATTCAGTTACTTCCTTGCTTTCTAACAGTCTCGGTACTTCTAGAACAAGGCAGTGCCATGTCTTTCAGTCCAAGCAACATATCTCCTCCTTACTATATGTTCCGTTCTTGGTGAAAACATTTAATAAATGTTGAAAGAAATGACAGAAGAATGCAACTTGGAATTACAAACAGAAGCCAAAAGACATAAGCAAAATACTCTTTTTTCAAAATTATAAATGAAATTGCTTCTGATCACCAGCTGGAATCAACACCTGTAGGAGCTAGCAAGGATTGTGTGGTTAAACAACTCCATACAAAGGTTAATAAAAAGAATGCAATGATTTCCTAAGGAAGTGCAATGAAATTAATGGAACTGAGTCATATCTCTATTTTTGAGGAGACATTAACACAGATTTTAATGTCTAACACTGAATTCTATGACAAAACAATTGCATATTTTTCTTTAATAGAAGATGTAAAAAGGTGAAACTGCAAAGAACATTATATTCTTTTAAGCATAATTGTGCAACTGCACCTATTACAAGCTTGCTTATTATTATATAGCCATAGCTATTACGACAATACTTACATGCAGAATGACTAAAATATTGACAATTAATCAAAACTAATTAGAGTCAGTAAAGATGCTTCCTCCTAATCCTAACAGGCAATCCACAATGCTTGAGAGCACCAGAAAAATAAAAAAATTTCTGAGTACCTCCTACTGGAGTAAGGGACGAAAAGCATAGAATATGGTTTTTTTGCAATGTGCAGATTCATAATCTTCATGTTTATGTATCTACACCCAATTCTTATCTAAGAAATAATTTTTATCGAAACATTACTTAACCATAATAATGTGACCAGTTCTCATCTGATAATCCCACAGAACATTTACGAATACATATACAAAAAAGTTAAGACGTATTTTTATTCCTTGTCCCTTTCCAGATCCTGACAAATTCATTGTCATANTATTAATGTGCCATTTATATCTTTATAGACCTGTATAAGCACAATATAGTGCAGATCATTTCCTGAGTTTGTTTGAAGTTTCTGTGCGATGTCACCACCCCTCCTCATTGCCAGTGTCATGCAAATCTGTAATTACATATCACACAGATAAAAACTACCATCAAACTAATTCTGTAAAACACTAGAAAACATGTTCCTCCTCAGGATCATAATGCACCTAGCCAAGCTATCCATCTCTTTTTCCCATTCTTCCATAAGAATTACACAGTACAAAGCTGGTACACATGAACAGCAGCACTTGGAAGGAAATCTGATTTACAAGCCTGCTGTTCCCAAGTTCAGGACTGACAGGGATGCTGTGCAAGCAAATGCCAGTGAGGTACTTAAAATAGGGTATCCACTTGGGAAGAGATTAAGTGATTAAGTCCAATGTTGCTGCCAGCTGCTAGTAGCAATTTGAAGGGCTAGAGATAAGTTTATGAACTCCAATCAGGACTTTTTCCCACCTCCCTGATTTTTCACTACAATTTGTTCTAAGCTGCTCAGCAGATAACTGAAAATGCTGCTGTGTCTCCATGTGAAATGTCAGCTTCCTAAGGGACTATGAGTCTATTAAAATTTGATTTTGCCTGTAACAGAAGCTAACACACAAACAGATGTGAAGTCAGAAAGTCGTATTTCACTGTCAGCAGCAGCATTTTGCACATTATACACAGTTGCCATCTGAGAATATACCAAACAACTTTGTATTTAAAAAAATCCTTAACTTTCAAATACCTTTTGACATCCTTTAACAATTTTTTTCATTAAGAACAATGACCCCACATTTTCATACATGTGTTATACTGCAATACCAACATTTCCTTATTTCCTTTAACTGGTCCAATATAATGTAAATTTTTAGGCAAAATAGCTTAGGTCACACATCAAGGATTCTGACAGAAAGGGGAATAAACCTCCAGGAATTAAGTATTCCAGCATCATTCATTGCATACATGCTGTACCAACCTACTTTTGTCATTTCCACATACCTTTACTTCAACTTCCATTTTTTTCAAATTTCAGATGCTAAATAGAATCCTGTTAACATGTCAGAGCTTTCATGTATTGCCACTAAGAAGTCTAGAAAAACGCATTAATATAAAATTTGTTTGCCAACTCTTGTTACTCTTACCAAGTGTAGCTTTTCAACTTTCTCACAGTTGTTTTGCTGTTATACAAAAACTTAGTATGGGTTTGGGCTCATAAGCAGTTTCAACTCTCCACTCACAAATCAGTCTGAAAGCTACAAGAAGTTCACAGACTGACAATCAGCCTGATTTTCTTCCTTTTTTATGTCATCTAGAAATATCAGAAGTCTGGCACGGAAAAGCCTCACATTGTAATAAGTCTGTAGGAAAAGTTAAGCCAATGTTGTCACTGATCAAATGGAGAAAATGAATTTCCCTCACCCCAAAATGAAACTCTGATGCCAACTGCAGTGCTGGAGTCTAAGCAATGACACAAAGTTCTACTAAAATGTATCCAACTTCTTCCAAAGTAATTACAGTAAGATGAAAATCAGTCAGCTAGAGAGGACATTAAAAAGATAATTAACTCATTTGGTAACTTGATTACGATTTTTTTCTCTATAGTTATATTAAAGAAAGTGATTTAGAAGTGCTTCCATGTTTCCAGAAGCTCTTACACATTCTAAACGTTCAAAAACAGTGGCTAATGCATTCTTTTAAAAGGACAGAACTTCGACATACATAAAACTTGGCATGGGGTTTGCTTACTCCACAACTGAAGCTTAGGAATGGTGCCTGACGGTGAGTCAACAACATAATGATACATATTTGCCATTATTTTTAAATGACTGCTTAAGGAACTTTCACACATTCACAGTAACCAAAAGTGCATTCCCACCACCTCTAATACCTCCTTCATCATCTTTTTAAAAAGAGTAATCCCTTACTTTACCCTTCTGTCACCTTCTCTTCTTTAAATTAAACCTACTAACTAGATGACTAAAGCATCTCACTCCACAGTAAATTAAGAAAGTATTGTAACTGTCACTATTTATACAAACTACCAACATAAATTGAACTTCAAACAATAAAACCTTACAAGCCAGGATCTCACCTGCCATCTTCTTGCGGCCTCATTACAAACGGCAGCTTTGCGCCATCCTTGGATTACTCAGAGCTTCCTTCCCCACTTCATGCTTTCATAATGAACTTACCACTGAGAGCTGAACTTCAGCACCTCTCCTTAAGTGAAAGGCTTTGCTTTCTGTACCATTACATTTCATCCAATTTGAATTATTTCAGCTCATCCACAGTTTTCTCCACAACATCCTGTAATTCCTCTATCATAACTAACTTCACATTGTTAATTCAAGTCATCACATTCTCCCTCTCTGTGACTAATTGCAAACATTATTCAAATTATATTTAAAAAAAAAAACAAAAACAAACCCCCAGTTTCATCAGGAAGCCCAAAGCAACCAAGCTCCATCAGGCAATCCTGAGGAACCCAACTGCACATTAATCCAGAAAAACAAACCATAAACATGAAACTGAATGTTTCTAAAGTGTCTTTTCACTGTAGCGTCCTAGATTTAAATTTAAGGTTGCAAAAGACACTACATCCAATGAACTATATTTCCAGTACTCTGAGACAAAACCACTGAATTGTCAAATGTCAATCATTAAATGACCAAAACAAGAAACATTACTATATTAAACTGAAAATCCATAAACACAAACACTACCTGCTTTTCCTTTCAATGAGAATAGCCATGTAAGAAGCAGGTAAAGCTGCACCAAAGCCAGGAGACCAAAAGTAGAATTTTCCAAGTATCTTCCTGAAAAAGTAATTTGTACACATATTAGATGTGAACACAATATTCATGAATCACACTGTACTTTATCTGTATCATAAAATTACAAATGATTCATTAATTTTGTCTTATTACATTAATCATTACATTTTTACAGTTGGATAATTCTCAGAGGAGTTTCCTAAGTGCTTCACAGACATTAAACACCTGAAACACTTCATTAATGTATTCATTTCATTTAAATGGGTACTTTTCTTCCAGGAAAGCAGTGTTTTCAAGACCTATTTTTGCAAAGTTGCAGATACTAATTACAGACGAATCTTCTAAAAGACGTTATAGCCACTCATCTCTTTGCTACTTATCCAAATACATCTTCAGGAAGACCTGCCTTGTGGAATGTAGCAATGTAACCAGGTGAGACTGATATCAAATCAAATAATTATAATATATGCCACACTCCAAACAGACAATCCACTGATGCTAAAAACGGGAAAATACACATTTACAGTAAGCCAAGGAATCAGTCTGTACATTACAAGTGGAAGCAACAGTGAATTCCCAGTCCTCTTAAGCTGGGAAAGCTTTCTTTTTTTGCAGCTAGATCCAGGTTTCAGAGTCAAAATCCTTTCAACAATAAGGGTAGAAAAAAAAAACAGTTACACAAATGATATAGCTAAGAAAATCTTTCTATAAATTGGTCAGTGTTACGGGAAGAAAGCCAAACTGCGTGTCAGATACAATGTCTCCCACCACGTTTGGTCTGTTCAGGAGACCTGCACCTTCAACTTATTCAGGCTGATCACAGAGGCAAGCAAGAGTCAGGAGTCATGACATTTGGTAGCTTGATAATAAACATACTTCAATTATAGCAATGCTGCTCAGCTGACAAGCGCTATCAGTGGGAAAACAAAGCCTTACAATGGAGTCTACCATTCTAAAAACCACAGCAAACAAAATAATCAAATAAAATGGCAAACACATACAGCCTAGAAGAGGACATTTTCTTAGATAAAATTTCATGTTGACAACACAGAAGAGAGAACAAAGATAATTAATCAATGCCATCTGATTAGCTCACTTTCATTCTTGCGGTCAAAGGCATGAGCAGCCTCACTTCATACTTCTGCAAAAATAACATTACCAGCAAGCAATGCCAGCTTATGTTCATAAGTGAAAAGAGAGCCAGGGTATCAGCAGCAAGTGATGTAATGGCAATTACACACACAGCTCATTCCCACGGCTGCAAAAGGATAATTTCTCAGGATGACAATGCCAAATGCTGCAGGAGCTAAAGTTCATTATTAGGACTCTCTCGGAAAGTAATTATTGTATGAAGTTTCAGAGAAGTAATTTTAAGCATCTTAATAAGTATGAACACATCTTACTAGACACACCTGTTAAGTAACAGAACAAATGCCTTTTCTGTGGGAAAGAAACAGTAATTTGTTCTTTTGGCATGGTTTAGAATCCTTTTACAAATGCCTGCATGTTTGGTTTGACAAGATTTAGGAAACAGTAACACGTTTTACATTATAAAGTCAAGTGGAAATAAAAATTTACAGTCACTAACTGGAACATTTAAACTTCTGAAGTAAATGAATATTAGGTTTTGTTATTATTTACACGGTTATTTTCACATGTTCTACGGATAGAAATTGGAATATGAACTAGAAGTTCTTTCAGGTCATGCATCTCATTCCCTGGTGTACAAGCTGTACCTGGACAAACTTAATTACTCTAGTTGCTAGACTAAGAGAACCATGTCTTCGTGAGGTTTTACATGTAATTAAAGCATAAACCTAAAAATCACACCTTTCATTTAACAGATGCTATGCCTGTCAACACAGGAACCCAGCACTTCCATCTGAAGCCTAGACAGATGTAGTCTTCTGGATCTCACCAGCGGAAGAGATTACAGCCCCCAGCTGGACTGTCACACATCCATAACAGACATCACCACCCTCACTGCTCTGCCAACTGAGCAGAGCAGCCTGTACACAGACACTAATTCACCACATAAAAAAAATACGGGCTAAAAAAAAGTCAAGTTAACTTGGCCATCCCTTCTAAAACAAGAACATCTATCCACTGCCTAAGTCGTTGCTGACATTTGACTTAGATATTTTTGAAATTTTACCCTCCTGTGAAATTATGACAGTATTAAACAATGCCTGAAATTATTTTAATTCCACATTCTTGCCTAAAGTTTTACATCCTTGAGAATACTTGCATCAGTTTCCATTTTGGTGGCTTTCCCTAGCTGAAAGGAAGAAACCACTGTAAATATGAGTTAACATGGCCAGGTGTTAATCCTTTAATCCATTGCTTTGGTCTAGAACTCCAGGAGGGTAAGAGCAATCAACCGCACGGGGCTTGCTGGACAATTCTGCTTCTAAGTTACTGCTGCTGCTATAATATACCTTTCAATCAAAAACAGATACAAAAACTGCAACATACATCCTATTGCACAAATCTATCTCTATCACATCCAAGCTCTCATCATTATCTAGAACCAGACGGAGAGCATCTAGGTCTTCACAATCTCTTTCCATGGTTGCAAATCAAGTCCAGAAATACTCAGGCCAGTTATGCAGAAACAGAGGTACTGGTATTTCTTTGATGGTTTAAAATGTACAACACCTAAGCACATTCTGGCCTGGACAATCACACACCATTACTCTTGCTCTCGAGGGCTACTGAAGGACGTACACTGTATCGCACAACAGTAAACCCAAAGAATAATACAACTTCAATCAAAACATTAAAAAAGTAAGTATTAAAAAAGACACAATTTGGTTAAAAAAAAGGAATGAAGTCTCACATTTCCATCCTCCATCAACCACCCAAGAGCAGGTGAGAGAAGCAAGCTTGTATGGCTCAAGCTGCAAGACAAGTATATTAAATACAAGATAGTAAGTACATTTCAAATGAATGACTTTTCAACATTATGATCTTAGAAGAAACTCTTAAAAAGGCATACAGTGTTCAGTTTGTAAAGATGTCATTCAGCTTCCTGGCATGTTCTCATTTTTTCTCCAAACAACACTCACTCAGCTCCTTGACTAGACTCAAGTGCTGAAGTGACTTGTTCAAAGAATCTACCCATAATGATCTTCAAATACCTTCCTGATAAATAGCAGCTAGTTTAAAGCCCATCCCTGAATAAGGACAGAGCTGCATTTTTCCTTCCCAATGCATTACTTTGCACTTTTCTCTATCATATTTCGTAAATTATTTTAATCAACAGATCTTTCTAAAATGGATGAAAGTCAGTTTCAGATTTTTGTGCCCTAAATAATCTCATACAATCTCTCATACTAATGTTCAGCCCCTTTTTCAGATTCCTTAGGTATATCCAAAACTAAGGACGTAACAGGAACTTCACAGGCAACCTCTTTCTACCATGAAAACCAATTATTTATGCCTTGTTTGTTACATATATATTAACTACTTGCCAATCATTTCCTAATTCCTGGAAGACAAAGGACCTTTCTTCTTGAAGAGTCCTAGCAAGCACTCTTGTCAAAGGCACTTGGGAATTCATGTAAAATGCACCAAGTGGATCATCACCAGGTAAGTACTCATTCTTCAAAGGATACAAGTAAGTTTGGAAAGTATTTCTTTCTGATAATCATGTTGTCCATTGTTTTCTGAAATGTCATTTAATAGCTTTTACATATCCTAATTGCTTAATTGCTGAGACTCTGAATTTCACTTTGGACAGAAAAGCTGCAAAATTCTCATTATAATTGGACATTCATATACTTCAACAGGCACCATTCCCATGGCTGTCTTAAAGGCTTGTTTTGCCTCTATTAGTGATCTCAGTTCACCAGTTTCAATCAGCACTCTAGCCAACAACTTTTTAGTTGCAAGTCCCGCAATTGCACGTGGTGGGCAGTGTGCAGAGACTCTGCCAGCAAGGATTCTGCTGCAGCTGTTTATTCCTTACATCTCTTTGCAACAGAAAAGGCACGTACACATCCCAGGATGCTGGCTGGTTACTGTGCAGCATAGCTGTACAAACAGCAGGGTAAGCACTTACACGTATCCCTTGTCACACTTAATTGTTGGAATCGTCCTTTGCATGGTTCTGACCTAGGTCAACCCAAACAGTGCTTCAAGAAAGCTTGGAGGACACCTGGACTAGGCAGCATTTCCATTACCCAGTCTGCACCTGGCCATGCAGGTCTGTTCTGCAGGTCGGAACAACTTCAGACAGCTATGCTCCACAGAGGTGAAAGTGATGCCACATCAACCGGCTTGTAAAACACTCATCTCTTTCCTACTTCACTGACTAGCACAGGCACAGCCACAGATCTGCTGGATGGCTGATATCCTCTGTAAGGATCTGCTGTAATTTCTCTGCTGAAAACCATAAAACTTAAAACCATACCAGCTTAATTTAGAGGATAACATTTAACTACAGCCCTGAAGTAAAGCACTGCAGATTCACAGGCAAATACACGGCAGAATAAGGAAGAGCATCTATAGTTCAGAGGAATAAAGATAAATCGATATTAATACAACCTAGATTGCTAGAAAACATTGTATTTTTTAGAGTTTATTACTTATAGATTCACTCTGAACTTTGAAAATTATTTACTTGAAAAGTGCTCTCTGGGTCCTCAGCCAGCTTCTCCTCTTCTCTGCCTTCTCCTTCAGCTTTGAAGGAAAGTTTAGAGGGCTCTAAATAGATTTAGAAGTAGGGCAGAATGGGTTTATCTTTTAGAGGGGCTGTCAAGCATGCCGTCAGTTAACTTTCAAACATTCATAGCTACTGTAGGCTTTACATGTCTATGGGTAACATCTCTTACATTAAATGCATAATCATATTAATGAGCAACACTTGATTTTTAACTATCCTGATAGTTACTTGAAATATAGTCTGGAAACAAAATACAAAAGTGCCCTTTATTCTCATTTTTCAGAGCAAGTCTGTATCTTACAGAATCCCAGAAGGTGTGCTGGGATTTCCTTTATTTATGATCAAAAGGTAAAGTTCAAACTTGGATGGCTGAATAAAGTTCAGGATAATTAGAAGTTATCACAGCCTCTACATCTGGAAAATAGAAACCAATATCAAATTACATTAATTATTTCTAGGAAAGAAAGATTAGGCCTTCTTAATTCCCCTCTAGAATCTATTTGAATCTTCTGCAACAATGTATTTTGAATCAGTAAAACAGAGAAAAAGAAGTGGTTACCTTAACTTGTTTACTCATTTAAATAATTACAAAAATGAGACTAAAATAATTTTTAAAAAGCAAAGTTTCATACTCAAATGGTAAGACCAGAAATCAAGATGATTGCTGTAGCTTTTCTTACTCCAAAACATTACAAAGAAGTCTATTACAAAAAGAGACAAATTATTATACAAATTGAAAAGCTGCACAAAAACAGCTTTACTATGTTTCATTTTTAGGATAGTATACCAACCTTAGAATGCAAAAGCAAGCAATATATAAGGTCCCATTTGCTGTCAGAAAGGAAGTTGACTGCAAGATCTCAGGTAGCAGTTTGTACAAATAATAGTCAAGTTTTCGTTTCCTGAGAATAGCTGCAATCTGAGGGAGAAGGGAAGAAAAAAAAAGGAGGGACAAACTTTAATCCAGTTAGGCACTTTTTTGCACATTGTAAAGAAAAAGAAAAAGAAAAATGGAAAATGAGACTACTTACACTTAAGTAGTAAAACAAAGCCTCTTAAACTTTATGACAATACCACAAAGATTTCCTTTGAACTTGTTCCAGCCGTTACAATATTTATACCAGGAAATACACCAAGCAATCTCAAATGGGAAGTACAGGAGGAATTTTATTACCTTGTTACCATTGGCCATAATTTTCAGAACCATTGTCTGCCAGATATCAGAACTTTTAAGATGTGATACATCTGCAGAGTTTTGTCTTCAAGACAATTGAACAATCACATAATTACAGGGAGAATATCACTAAAGTAATCAAAGTACAGGCCTTACACAGTGTCTGTGAAGTGGTGATGTATTTTTAAAGGTTTTCTACTCCAATTAAATTACTTCAAGTTCTCAAAAAATGTTCACCATCTGCTGGAAGAACAACACATTCCGGACATATTTTACAGAATTGGTATATTATCTAAAAAACTGCCTACAGCAGAAAACAGGCTCAATCAAAAAAAAAAATAAACACTCTTTTTGGTCAGTTTAATGTATGTGCCATGTATTATAGCTATTAAAGGGTCAAACACCAAAGGTCCTCAAACATTTTTTTGTCTATAGAAATTATTAGCTAATGGGAAGATGTAGCAAACCAGGCTTGTCTCAGAGGTACCCAGGGCTAAGAGGCAACAGATAAGTGGAAGTATGGGAAACTCTGTTCAGACCTAACAAAGAAAAGTTTTGATTAGAGGGTGGGTGAATATTGGAGCAGGTTGCCCAAAATGACTGTGGACTCTCCATCACTGGAGACTCTTGAAACTTAACTAGTAAAGTCCTCAAGCAACCTCCATGTTGTGGTTTTAGTAGTGGGGAGGGGGCCATAAAGATGGCTCCTGTGAAAAGCTTCTGGAATTCTTCACCATTTCCAGCAGAGCCAATCTCTGATGGCTCTGAAGATGATGGACATGTCACTGGCCATGTTTGGGCCAATTAGAAAGGTTGGTTATGCCTCTGTGATGACATATTTAAGGAAAAATCAAAACAAAGTGTGCACTCAGCTGCTTGTAGTTAGAGAAGGAGGAGGATGTGAGAACATGTGAGGGAAAACAACATGGAGACACCAAGGTCAGTGGAGAAGGAGGGGGAGGAGGTGCTCCAGGCACTGGAGCTGCGATTCCTCTGCAGGCCATGGTGAGCTCATGGTGAGGTGGGGTGTCCCCCCTGCAGCCCATGGGGTCCATGAGGGATGCAGAGCCACCTGCAGTCCGTGGGGGAGGTGCCAACATTGGAGCGGGGAGATGTTGGAAGCTGCAGCAGCCATGGATGCCAGAAGAAGCCATAGCAGGTGCAGCCCAGTGAGAGGCAGAGACTGAGATAAAAGTCCCACAGTTTGTGGAGGAGGTGACCACGCTGGAGTGGGTGGATGTCAAAGGAAACTGCAGTCCAGGTGGGAGACCCGGTTGGAGAGAGAAGGCCCCCTGCTTCCATGCTGGAGCAGTTTGTCCTCGGAGGACTGCATCCCGTGGATGAGTAAAACCCACGCCATAGAAGTTCACAGAGAACTGTCTTTCGTGGGAGGGACCCCATGGCAAATGCAGAGGAAAAAAAAAACTCCTCTCCGTAAGAAGGGGAAGAAGATCTTGGAAATGGACTGACCTGAAATGTCACACCCTGCCCCCTCGTACTGTTGGTGGGAGGGAGAGAGGGGTGGCGAGTGAAAAGAACAGTGTCTTTTAAAGGCCTAGTTTATTTCTCATATCCTCCTTCTAACACTTTGCAACTTAAGTTGAGCCTGCTTTGTCCTTGGAGCATTTTCTCCCGGTTCCTTATCTCAACTCATGGATCTTTGGGTTAATTCCCTGGGGTTTTTTTCCCCCCCTCTCCTTCCCTCCTCTGCCCAGCTGTGGCAGGGGAGGGAACAAGTGAGCAGCTGTCGTGGGTGCCTGGCACTTAGCCAGGGTCAAACCATGACATTCCCCCAATCGGCCTTGCTTTGACCATAAAGCTGGGACCACAGGGCCTCCCAAGGTCCCTTCAACCAGTGTGCTCCTATGACTCCATGAGTGTATACTTTGAGTACACCATGAGAGAAATTATATTCTTTTTTCATTCTAATAGCATTATTATCTTTTTCTGCATTGATCTCCCAGGGAATCCCAAAACTGGCAGGAGTTTTTGGTCAATGCTTAGAGAAGTTCCAAACAGAGCAAGCTTCATATTGCTGGTGCTGATGAGACAAAAGAAATTCCTGTCAAATCCATATAGCCAACACCTCCCAAAGTCTTGGTTGTGAGAGGGAACTATTCTTCTGAAACATTTCCCACTGAATAGCAAGTAGATGTTTCAGAATCAGAGATGGGCTGAGGATTCTGCTAAAACTAACCACAGGAAAGTTCTGCCAAAATCTGTTTCCAAAATGAAGCTTGAACTAAGGATGAAGAAGAAATACATGCATGAACAGACCTCTGAAAAGAGATTTACACATTACTTAATCAAGTTTCAAGACTGCTTTAAGCATAATGGATTAGGCAATAATGCAATCCAGATAATCTTTCTGTTGAAGGAGAGTCTTAACGTAGTCTAAATGCTGGATAACTAATTGCTACCCACTCAGCTATTTCTAGCATATTGTAGGAAGGACATGAACACTGGAACAAAATAACAATTCTTTTGGTTTAAGAACACAGCCCTTATATCTAAGTGTGAAGCCTTGCTCCCTCAGACCAAAGTGTCAGAAATGCAACATGGAAAGATTGGCATCTTATAAATTAATGTCAAATCAAAGTAAAAAAATTATTTCTGTAATGTCTCCACCAAATTTTAGATTAACATAAATTTCTGTTTTCCCTTCCCTTTACTATTCTACTCCCAAGTGAAAAATAGAAAAGAACCAGAAACAATAACACAAACCAGTCCAAAGAAAACTGCTCAAACTAATTGTAAGAGATATATGTGTGAGAGCAACAGAGTTTCATGCACATCCACCAAAAAGAAAGCTTATAAAAGCTTACAATTTTCTAACTGCTTTACAGACATCAGTGAAGCTAAATGTTGTGTAGAGCTGAAAGCAGGCAAGAGCAAACTATACAGTTCCTCTCCTCTACCATCAGTGGTGTGATTACATGGAAGAAATACCAGATATTTCTGGATACCATTTTGCTGTCCGTATGAGTTCCACACATTACAGAAAAATATTATTAAGTGCAGAAATATTATGAAATCTGATTAAATGCAGCAGTTCATGGCTCCCACTGGGACACACCTCACTCAAGTCAGCTGGGAGGATGTTGTGATGAAAAGCAAATTCTTACAATAAATGCACTGCTCAAGGCTTAGCAGTGGACATCAGTAGCAGAAAGAATGAAAGGAGAAGGCATCAGGACATCCAGTAGGTACAGCTTTCGCAAAATATTACTTTCCATGAAGATGATAACAGATGCATTGAAAAAAAAAGCCTGGTCAGTATTAATAAAGAAACAGACAGAAAAAAATATTTTCTAGCATTAACTACAGAATTCACACAACTGCATTTGGACTCTCCAACATAAAAGAATGTAACTGTAAAAACATCAGTCTACCCATTTCAGGATACTTCAATTTGTGGAATATCACTACTCAAGTCCTTTTTCTTTTTTTAACTTAGTCTTTATATACAAATGTTAAGCCCCACAAAACTAAAAAAATCAGAACTTATTTATTCTGTCCTAACCACGGAAAGAATATATGCAATTCCAACACTATCCCTAAACCACAGCTACATAGTCTACTGCAAGATTTGAGCTAGGCTATTGGTGTTCCAGCAGAAAAGGAACACAAGACTCAAACCCAAGCTTTGTCATGATTTCAGGCACGAGCCAGACCTGATTATTCTCATGATGTGTCATGTAATGCCTACAAGTATTCTTCATCCAACCACAAAAACCTCAGCTTCACCTCCAGTATCCTCAATCCTCACCTATATCCCTGAACTACGGATTCCACAAGAGGCACTGCACCCAAAGGATGATCTGACTTAATGAATGTGCTAATTGGCTGACCAATTTACAGACTGACGGGTTTCACAGCAGGCTAGGAAAACCACAGGCTTTCTGCCAACTCTGCTGTTGTGTGTACAACATTTTTGTCTTTCCCTTCTCAACCATTTCTTAAGTTTGTACAAAGTATATGACTTTAAGGACTAACCCCCAAGCAAAATTTAGTGGAATTAGACAACACATACAGCACTGACTGATGGAAAATGGAAACAAGCACTACCATCTTTCATTCCTTCACAACATCCAGCTGAAATCAACCACATCATAACAAACTTTTATTTAAAAAAAAGAGAAAAAAAAAAAAAGAAGAAAAATAAAAAAACCCTATAGAAATATGCAGACACTTAGCCAAATCTTTCAGAAAGCAGAGTTCAATAGTAGTTATAAGCACAACTACCTGGCATGTTCAGGCATCTTTAAAATGCAAATTTAGAGATGACCAACACAACTGTGCACATGGTTTATATAAACCATATGCTACAAGTCATTAAAAAAACAAGGAAAATTTTATAAATTAAGTCAAGTATATGCTAAAAGCAAAGCAATCCCCAGTATTCAAACAGTTATGAAAATACGTCAGATTACTTAAATGGCAGGCAGAGGTATAAATAGCTGTCAGATTTCTTACATAATTATATTCAATTATTTATATGTTCTTCTATAATCATTTGCTATTTTTTACAAATATTACAAGAACATTATACTTTTGTTTTATAAAAGTTATTTTTAAGTGCTTTAGAGTAATTGAATATCAAAATGCCCTCAGGTAACACTTGGATTTTGAAAGACATTTGTTCAAATAAGCAATTTGTTTCTCATGTGTCTTCTGAAACACTCAGATTTGTTTCTCCTCAATTAGCTCGTCCCTTCCTGATTTCACTGATGACAAAACCTGGCTTCCCGATTGCTCAATTTCATAACTAGGTTCCTGCAATACTCTGAGAAAGAGTGTGTGCCTCCTGCTCTCTGAGTTGCCCTGTCTCATGTGAGATGTTATATGAGGATCACCACCAGTGGGTAGGGTTGTTTTGATTTGGATTTTTAAAAATTTTCCATATTATCCAAGCAACTAAACAAAGAAAGAAACAGTAATCACATACACTTTGAATGACATCTAAATTACCTTCAAGCCTGGAATCATTCTCATTCCATGACAACTTATCTTTACTACTTGTTTTCCTTCTACTGAAATGAGTAGGAGATGTTATTGCATTCCCTTTAAAAAGTCTAACTCAGTATAATTTTCAAGGATTGTCCTCCTACCCTGAAATTCTTGCATTCTACTATAAAGCTGTACCAACTTAAGAGGACAGATTTATTCCTTGATAAACAGTCCCTTTAATGATTTTTGCTCATTCCCAGTATTCATAGTGTCTTTACCAAGATCTTTGCTCAGTCAGTCAAGGCTGAGGCTTTCCCCAATTTTCAACATTACCATGATGCAGGTTCGTGGTTACATCTTTGAGCATAAATTCTCCAGTTCACCTAAATTCATTATATGATTCTTTTTAAAGTCTTAGCATATCAGCAAAAGACTATTTTTGTTTATTTTCAATTTATGAAAGCATCTTCTAGCGTGGCCCGAAAGCCACCTGAACAGAGCGGAATGATCACAGCCTGGAACGAAGAAGCCATAGGTTCTTACTTTAGTAACATTTAGGCTAATTTTAGTCATATTTAACCCAGCTTCCAGAAGAATCTAAAGGCAAGAAGATGGTGACCCACATGTCATTCATAACACAGCAGAGAGATACAGGACACTGCACAGTACTAAGATGAACAGATATCCCAAAGAAGGCAATCACACACCACCATCACAGTAATTCTAGGTACTGGATCCGACATAAGAGAGATTACTGACAGCCTAACCCAGAGGTCCAAGCTGGCATATAGAAGCATATTCCAGAGTAACACTAACATCCTCCCTAGTCTCCCCACTGTACTTCCAAATACACAATGGTTTGCAGCACGAACAAGGAAACATCACATTTTAATATACCCAGAAATTCTAGGGTATTTTAGAAAACAATCTGGCCAGTACAGCCTTCTTGCACACTTCAGAAAGATGATACATGATGACTCTACCTACGCTGGCAGGTAAGAGAGGATCCACTTTAGTGTCAGCTGGCTCCCCAGCTTTGTCACGGCCAGTTCAAACAGCTCTCCCAAGGGAAGCTTCATGTGAAGTGAGCCTGCAGCAGCAGTGTGCAGTATCCATCCTTGGGAACAACCTACAGCAATGTGAGTACAGCCAGGAAAGTGATGTGAGACTCACACTTCACCTTGATCTTTGGCTGTGATTCTGTCCTCCCTATAACAGTTTTCAAAATAATTCATTAGCACCATAAGGGTTGTTCTTGCTGTTGTTACCTCCAGTCAAATAGTGATTTACCTGTGAAGTGACTCACCAGCTGCCACAGGCTGCTCGTACTGCAGCTCCCTGGCCCATGCTGCACTCGTACCAATGTCCCTCCCACTGATATTGCAAAGGAATAAAAAACCGCCTTATATTTATACAACTGCTGATAGCATTTGTGTCTCTGACAGTATGATATACAATGCTGTCCTATTCCTAGAGAGGTTACAGAATAAATAATGCAGATTAAGATACAGAATACACATCCTGATGGGTCAAACAGGGCCCGGGAAGACACAGAAAGAGAAAGAAGCAATTGGCATTTAAGAACCTGAAGGTTATTCCAAGCAGAGGAAGAAGTAGATATGGCACCAGTATGAAGAAATATTAGAACTGAGACCAAAATGAGAATCACAAGTAAGAAAATGAGCATGAAAAGAGTATGAGAACAAATTAGGAAAAAAAAATAGTAAAACAGAGCAAGTGCTGAGAATCATTAAAATCTGTACTGGAGCAGCAGACTCTGGTTACATCTGTTCTAAAGAGTTGGCTGAACCGTCGCTCAGTCCAGAGGACATCTGATACAGACCTGCTGGCATCCACACTGCACTAGGCCTGCTGCTCCTCTCCTCCATGCCAGCAGATCTGTGTGGGAGAGGTGTCTGGAGTCAGAGCCAGGAGTAAGCCAAGAGTCAGCTTGCACCACGAAATGGCCAGGGCTCAAGCTGTGCTCTGGCTGTGCCCTTTACCAGCAGGAAGGAAGGGCAGCAGATGTAGTGTAGGAAGGGGCTGGTACTGGGGAGGAAGGGCAGGAGATGTAGGTGGGGAGAGGAAGACCTGTGTTTGAAAGTAAAAGGGGCAGGACAGAAGTTTGGTTGGGAAGTGAGGGAGGGAACCTGTTTAAAATTAGGTGAAGAGAGTAGGTGATGAGACTAAGAGAAAGGAAAGGTGAATGGCATGAATGACTCTCGCCATCCCACATGCAAAAGGTTAAAAGAATGAGCTCTAGGATTGCTACTACAAAGTAGCAAACAATGTTTACCTTATTTAGATTAGGTGAAAATGTTACCTGTTCAGATTACCTCTGATACAGTACAAAGAGTTCATAAAAATAACTAAGCACATTTATCTACTGCAAAGTGTGCACTATCAGCAAACAAATGTCTAAAACTTTAAAATCCCCAGGAAATAGAGGACTTTGCTCTAATGCATGTGATGAATAGCACTTTTCCCCTGTGAAATCAACAGAATTTTGGGAAATGGAAGCTAAGACAACTCAAAGCCAGTATTCCAGCCTTTTCCCAGCTTCATGCAATTTCCCTGTTAAATCATTCTCTTGTCCTCAACTCTGTGAATTTCTAGAAGTCTGATTTCTTCAGCTTTGAAAACACAAGATGACACCTTCCTGTTTGGTTTAGCTTTGACTAATGTAAAAACGAAGTATAGATGAAAGAAAGTATAGCCGATTCTGAGGAACGACTTTTTCACTGAAGTTTTAAGATACCAAGGTAGATAGTTTTCAAAAAGTACAATTACAAGGTTTATGAAAGATTGTTTAGGGTATAGATGCTAAACCACTTTTTTTTTTTTTTTTTTTTAAGTGGATCTCGTAAGACTTGCATATCAGGACACTTGGTTTGTGAAAACACAAGCAGACTTAATTACAAAAAAAGCATTCCTGTCAGCCACTTCATATGGGGAAGGACAATTCAATTTAGATGTGAAACCTGTTTTCACTAAAGCAATCCATTTGTACTGGAGTAAAAATAAAGACAGTGCAAGTATGGTGTCTCAAGGCTGTATTTTTTCACACTAAAAAAAAACTCAAGCACAATTACTAAAAAGGAAAAAACAAAAAACAACTTAACAAAGAGTACAGCACTACATAAAAGCAAAGACTCTATACTGCCATTTACTGACAGCCAATATTTCACTTACTAACACCACTTAATTTAGCTCCATCAGTCTCCCACTGATGGAAGAGAAACAAAGCATTTAAGAGATGTAGGGTGAAGCTGTTATGATTTTGGACTCTGGATTGTAACTGTCCCTAACCATGTTCTCTCAGAGAACAACATCTGGCAATTTACTCTTATGCATTTATTCTCATTCATTTCTACAGAAGCTTTCATGAAAGAAAGCTCTTTCATCTCCTTTCCTTGGTTATTAGCTTGTGGAAACAGGAGGAATAATCAAAAGCCATTTTACAGGCTTGACATAGAAAAATGAAGTGCATTTTTTGTTGCTGAGTTCTACAAAGGACTGGGACTAAGTACTACCAGAAACATTCTGAACATACACTGATATGACTATAAAGACAAAATAACTGAAGTCCATCCCCTTACATGAACCTCAGAATACAGAAAAGGTCTGAACATTTGTTCTGTCCAACTGAGGTATTTCATTTACAAACAAAAGGTTTTCAAGCACAGCTGTAACTGCAGCAAAGAATGAATTTGTGATGACTCTCTTAATTCAGGACTGTTCTTTCCCTGCCAAGCTACTTAATGTGCAAACCTTCTGCTTCCTCCTCTGCAGTCCACACTACACCCTTTTCCTCTTTACCTTACACTGGTTCTGGTGCTCATCAAATCCTGCTTAATAATTCAATTCAATTCATTACTGTAACTGAAAATTATCCCAGCTAAAAGCAGGGTAAGTAACCTCTTCTGGGTTAGCTCATGGTGAGATGAGGTCCAGAAACCCACAAATAAAAGTACAGTTACGTGTCTGGGAGCAGAGACTGGTAAGTGCTTCCTCTCGCTTTAGATGGCAGGAAGATTTTAGAGCAGCTCAGCTTTAGATTACTCTGGCAGGCCGTTAAACACTATCAACAAAAACCTAAGAGAAACTAAACCAAATGGCAAAGAAGACAGCGTAAAAACTGAGGCAGAGGTTTTACAGTACAGCAGGCCATTGGTTGAGAAGGTTCCCACCCCACTCTGGGTTTGTGACAAGACATAACTGTTTATGGGGTCACAACGCAAAACAGATCAGGAAAACATTTTGGATTTTTAGATTTGTTTTCCTTCTCAGAGAAACAAGAAGTGGGAGCTTTCACTCTAACCCGTGGCTGCACATCTGAGTGAACCATAACACAGCTATGAGCAGGAAATCTCTTGACCAGGTTTGGCTGTTGCAGAATTTTGATTTAATTGCAGAACTGTTTAAGCTGCTTTATGTTTAGCCAGACCTTACAGAGCACCACTACACCTCTCATGGCTCACTTCAGGCCCATGCTCTGCTGTACGAGTATTTATGCTCCCATGGAGCAAACTAGATCAGAAAACAGATTCAAAGAAAGAATGTTCTTCTCTGTATTAGTTTCATGATACAGCTCACTGTATGCTCCCACCAACAGCTGCCACTCCTGTCTGTGGCAGCTCAGAGTGAAAATGTTCACTGTCAAACACGACAACTCCCTAGGTTCACACTGCTACCAGTTACTATTTTATCATAGAAAGGGATGTTATCACAATCTTCACTCAAGAAACCCTTCAGTGGGAGCTCAACTGAATTATGTCAGGATGTTGCTGTCCCACTCCTTTCCTTCTCTTTATTACACAGCTCGATAATTTTGTTGCACCACCACTGATGCACATTCAATGACTTGTGCTTCTTTCTGTCAAGCTACTTGGTGGCAGCTCGGTGGCCAGCTCATTCCTCCATCCCCCGACTACCCCCGACTACCACTACAGGAGAAGCACAGTGGTGGGGACAGAAGGCAGTGCTCACCTGCAGCGATTTCAACTTAGATCGGCTTTCAGGATATGTTTACACAGATGATGCAAACAGACCCCAGCTCTTCTATCTACACCCTAATTTGCTGGAAATGTGCCAGCTGCAACTGAGGTGATATAACCAAGTCTAACTGCACACTCACGCTAAGACAGCTCACCTGTAGGATACTCACTGACTACTAAGATGCCTTGATGTATTTTTTTTAGTCTTGCTTCATTATGCAATGGAATCTCCTTGATCTAAAGCACTGATTACCAAGGTGTCGCCAACAGCAAGACACACGTGCATTACACTTGCTACTGCCAAAGACACAATGTTAGCCTCCCAGGCAAACATTAAGGCTTTTTATTCAGGTATCATAGGTACTGGAAGATGATGAAAACACAATGTTCAGGCTGTGTCCATGCCCTCTTACGCACCAGGATCAACCCTCTCACAGTATGTTATGCCTCCAGACGCCACCACCCTCTATGCCCTTCCTCTGTCCTACTTGGCCCAGATTCAGTATATTCTCCCTGTCATGCCTTTCCCCCCTGAAACACCAGGTTCTCCCCACCAGACAACCCTCCAGCCCTCAAACCAAATGGCCCCACCACCATCCCTCTACTTCCCAGCACCAGACTCCATCCCAAAACATACCATTTTCTGGGATGGTATGGATTCTTCCCCATCACTGCAGGGTCAGGCTGTCCCTTGACTTGTCTCCTGCCCTTTTCCTCCGACCATAACCCCGTGCCCCCGCCCCAGACCAGCCTCCCTCCCTTGATATGCCTTATGTCCTTCCCCGCCACCCCAGGCCAGACTCCCCTCGCCATGGCACCGCTTGTGCCCCCTCCTCCCGTAAACATCCCCCGTACCCTTCCCCCTCCCTTCAGGCCAGGCTCTCACCATGTCCTTTATACCCCCTTCAACCCCAGGCCAGGCTCCCCCGTCTCTGATACCCCTCCTGCCCTTGTCCTCTCAGGCCAGGCCCCCCGGTAAGCCGGGCTGCCGCACATACACACACACACCCACCAGGTAGAGGGTGCCGTAGATGCGGAGGGACTCTGCCAGGGCGCTCTGGGTGACGTGCAGCACAGCCCAGGAGCACTGCGGGTGCCAGGTGTGCCCGATCTCGTAGCAGCTGTGGGGGATGGACTTGCTCAGTGCCGCCATCTTTGCAGCGCGCGCGCGGAGGGGAGGGGAGGGGACGGGGCGCGGGGCGCGCGCGGCCGCCGCGTCACC
>VYZT01013838.1:29199-48101 GCA_013400735.1 Pomatostomus ruficeps
CGCGGGCGGGAGGGGCCGAGCGGCGCATGGCCTGGGGGGCGCGCGCGGCGACCCTGAGGGGGTGTGTGTGTCCCGTGTGTGTGTACCTCGTGTCCTTGGCTGTCCCCTGTGTGTGTCCCCCGTGTCCTTGGCTGTCCCGTGTGTGTGTGTGTCCCGTGTGTGTGTGTGTCCCGTGTGTGTGTGTGTCCCGTCTGTGTGTCCCGTGTCCTTGGCTGTCCCGTGTGTGTGTGTCCCGTCTGTGTGTATCCCGTGTCCTTGTCTGTTCCGTGTGTGTCCTGTGTGTCCCGCGTCCGTCCCGAATGTGTCCCCTGAGTCCCCCGCGTGTGCTTTGTGTGTCTCGTGCCCTGTCTCACACCCGTCGCGGCACGGGCACTTCGGTGCCTGTGCGAAGCGATGTTTCTGTACTCTGTGAGGTCCGAATCGCCGCCGTGCGGGTTTTGGGATGTCTGCCGTGAGAGCCGCTCGCACGAGTCGGCTGATTCTCATCGTGGTGGTGAGAGGTTTCAGTGTAGGGCAAGGAGTCTACACTGAGCTCAGAATTAAAGGTCATCTTGCAGTTTGCTCGCAGCATGTGACGGCAGCGACATCTCCTTCAGCTCACTCCACCCATGCATGCCTGTTCCTTCTGTTTTTCATGTCATCCCTTCTTCATGTCATCTCAGGCTTCTCCTGAGCCCCTCCTGAATAATGTCAAACACTCTGTTTCCTGTCTTAATTGGTGTGGCCTCCTCACACACTTAAGGTCTGACTCCTGTGGTTAGAGTGTTTGCAGGCTGACTCTGGAGAGTTTTGTAAACTTGCTGAGAAGTAGATTGGCCTCTGCATGGGTCTATGTGCAGCACTGTGTATTAAGTGCAAAGTCTTCCTGAAAAGAAACTTTAATTATGAACACAGTGATACCAGAAAAGTGAAAAAATGTACACACACACACATACAATGTCCCACATGTCCCCTGTGTTCCGTCACCCCACAGGGGTTGAATGTAGGGAGAAGCTGCCAGCAGCTCCCTCCGTGAGAGGCAGCAGCTCCCAGTGCCACAGCAGCGGCAGGGTGGTCGGCCAGGGAGATGATTAATTAAGGTTTAAAGGGACCACTGGAGGTCATCTCATCCAAGCTCCCTTCTTAAGCAGGGTCCCCTCAAGTAAGTCACTCAGAATTGTGTTCAGGCAGCTTTTGGGTATCTCCAGCGAGGGAGACTCCACAACCTCTCTGGGCAGCCTTTTTCCAGTGCTTGGTCACCTACACAGCAAAGAAGTTTTTCCTTATGTTCAGGTGGAACTTCCTGTGCATCATTTTCTGCCCATTGCCTCTTGTCCTCTTGCCTGGTACCACCAAGCAGAGCCTTACTCCATCCTCTTGACACCCTCCCTTCAGATACTTGCAGATATTGACGAGGTCCCCTCTCAGTTTTCTCCAGACTAAATAGTCCCAGGTCCCTCAGCCTTTCCTCATATGAAAGATACTTCAGTCCCCTAATCACCTTTGGACACAATGGAGTTTTTACAAAACCATGAAGGCAATGACTGATGACGCAGTTACAGCTCAATTGCAAAACTGGCATCTGGATCCAGCTTGAAATTTTGCTAATTTAGGAACTAAAGGGACTGTCTGTATCAGGACCTGAGGATTTTACTTGGGTCTTTGTTAAATAGCCATTCACAAACACTCTGCCTTGATGAAGAAAGTACACTCGTATATCCTGTGCAGGTCAAGTCAAGAAGAGATTGTTTCAAGACCTAGGTGGGACATACATCCTGAAGTCTATAGGAAGATCATCAAACTAACATGCAGTCAAATGCAGACTTCGAACAGATCGACAGCAAGAAAATTCTGTCCTCTTACAGACAGGCTCCAAAAAGTCCTGTTGTAGAGCTCGCCTCACTGATGAGACTTGAGACCAGCCTGTACCACTCCCAAAAAGAGCAAATTTGTCACTGATTTTGCAAACTCCTTTACTGTTTTTCCAAAGGACCTTGCTCTAGGAGAAAGATCATGCTTGCATTTCAATTTTAGCAGCCCACAGATGGGTATGTTGTATAGTTTACAGACCTTGGGACTGCTGAGAGACTATTTGCAGACTCCAAAGACAGTAGGAGGCCTTTGGCCTAAATAGTTCAATTATGCTATTTCAGTCAAGCATATCTGACCAACCAACCCTCTTTAGGTAGAACTCTGTCTATGACAGTTTGTATTTAAAATCTAGTAGAAGGCCCTAGAGATAACTTTGAATTGAGCTTTAGTGCTGGAGTACAGCAGCCCTGCAGCTGCGGCTGTGTGGCTGCCCCAGCGAGTGAATATTGCTGTGTGCTGACCCTTGCAGGGAAGCAGCCTTGGCAATATAACCTGCGGCAGTGTTGTCTGGACTTTGACTTGGACCTAGTACCTTGTTCACTGTTTTTGTATTACTCTGTAAAAAAACTTCTTGTGGGCAGAAAAGGCAATTATTGCCTAAGTTATGGATTCTGGCTCTCTTTGCTTGCATGTTTTGGCCTTGATAATACTCTGGGCTTAAGGCTCGCTTGCTGCCTTGTATTTGTAGGCAGAGAGCTATGGCACATACAATGGTAGTAATTGCACAAGCTAATGATTTCACATCTGGCACATGTTTTTGCAGACAGCCCTAATTTTGGACCACATGCCCTGCTCAAGTTAATGAAAACTGGTAGAGAAGGACCCAACAAGATACTTTGTTCACTTGTGCAGCACCCTTGATCTGGGTGAAGAGTTGCCTGCTCAGAACGGAAGGCTTTTGCACATGTCCTGTTGGTTCAGCTGAGGAAGACTCTGACGATGCACTGATAACAAAGGCAACACAGCCCTAACCTTGCTTCCGGCCCTTTTCCACGGATTTGCAATACTCTGAGAAGAAGCCCTGGGGGTGAAGCTGCATGGGAATACCGCTGATGGCCCAATTGGCATTGGATGCCACCCCAGGCTATTCCATCCTGGGAAACCTACCCTTGATTGGAACAGGGACAAAAAAGTCTCAGAAAAGGATGGAATCTCATGAATTAAAATAAAACATTGAAGACCTTTACTTTTGCCCCATAAGAACCCGGGGTTTTCAGGAATGCTCCTTGTTGCATGAACAAGGCTCTATACCGGGAATAGCTGGATGTGTCTCTAACGTTACTTAAACAGATGCTAGTGGTGAATCCTGTGGCATAAAGCCAAGTGAGGTAGCACACACTGTTCAGAGCTTGCCTCGTAGTATCCAGGTGACTTGGAGAGAGCTACCCAGAGCAGTCCCAAAACCAAAGCCAGGGAGAGAGCTAATTGCTAAGCAGCATGAATAGTGAGGGAGTTGAGAGTGCTCCTCTTAGTCCCTTGGTCCTTGTTGATGTAGCAGAGTCAAATATATCAACGTGTCTGAATAAAAATGTAGGCTGACAAAAATATGAGCCTCATTAGACTAGGACAGCAGTGATGTCCCAGGCTCCACGCCTTGTGTCACAAAACAGAGTGATGTAGCAGCATCTCACTGCATTGAGACTCTGTTCCAGTTGCCCACGTACCCATTTGCAGCTGGGTGAACAAAAAGCAGCTTCCAGCACAAGTCCGTGGCCAGACTCATGCTTTAGCAAGGCACCTTAACTGATGGACAGCACTGCAATTCTTTAGTTTACCAATGCAGATGATAACTGATTAAATTAGGGAGTCAGATGGCATGGGTAGCAATTGCTGAATGAAGAAGAGTAGTCCCTGCCTTTCCAGGTTTTAGTGGGTCTCACAGTTTGGAACATTCTCTGCTGCTATCTTCAGCATCTGCTAAGTCTGGTATCTACAAATAAATTACATATCTAATCTCATGAGAGTAACTGGAGGTATGAAGATTTTTGTCTTTTCTTCACACTAAGCAATTATCAGTGTTAGGAAGTAGCCTAACTGGAAATCCAAGGCAGAGCATTTAACTAATTAGAACAAAATCAGGCAGAAAAAAATAAACTGAGGAAAAAAGCCAACCAGGGGACTTGACATTTCAGGAGACTTTGCCTTCCAAGTGCATTGGGATCTGAGAAATCTTCTTTCTAAATATTTTTAAATATCAGAACAATCTGGAAACATTTTAACTTGGAAGAAATGTTATGCTTTGCCCTCTCCATTCCCTCATGTTGCTTTCCAACTTGTGTGCTTTTTTTTTTTTTTGCTATTTGTTTTCTCCCTTGGGACAAGGGATCCAACTTTTCCCTGCTGCTCATGCTGTTCTCAGTGCCTGCACTTCAGTTCTGGAAGTTACTTCTCTTGTCTGATAAGAAATGCTCTTTCCAAGAGTAGAGGTTTTTTGGACTCACTTATTTTCCTGCTTTTCCCATTCTTCCACTCTCATTGTTATTATCCCTCAGCTTGTTTTTCTGCCATCTGTACAATGGTCTCATGCCTCCATCATAAAGTTTATGAAATCCAGACTGAAAAATATTCTGCTGCTAAAAAAGCTAGGGATTAAATTCATTCTTCTCCTCAGGTCAATGATGACAATTTGTACATGCAGATATCTACTTCCTTCAGTAGACTGCATAGGAACTTGGAGATATTGCTCCAATCTCCATTTCTTCTCAAAATCCAGGACAAATAGTAGGTACAGTATATAAATAGTTTCTTCAGAAATAAAACACAATCTTATATGTCATTAATTCATGAAATGGCTGTATTGAATGGGAGTGAATGGCCATTGAGTGGATTTACTTTCCTCCAAGAAAAGAAGGGCCCCTTAAGAACTACTTTTCACCCTTGTGCCTGCAAATACTTTTAACTTAACCCATTTTGCATTATTTGAAGACAGATTATCTTCTGGCTTGCAACCATGAATGCTACTTGTTCATTTTTTAGCAGGGGATAAGCTCAAAATACCCTTATGTTTGCTGATATTTCAAGGTAAAGGAATTATCTGGAAGTTTTCCCATTTTCCAGATGTAGTAATGTCCAAATTAAATATGGGATGGACTGTGGGATAATACCCTGTGAAGACTTTAATACACACAATAATATCCTCATGTTTATACAAATATGGAATTTTTTCCAGACATAAATGTTGCAGTCTTTCTTACAGAGGTACGAAGGATTATATTAAGAAAACAAAATCATAACATTCACCACACTGACTCTGTGGGCGAAACCAAGAGATGACATACTGAGCCATATTCATGCTACTGGCATCAGCTGAATTGTTCTTCAGCTGTATTTAGCCTATGGTGTTGCTGTTCCTGGAGACAGTGATTTCTTCTTTCTAAATCAGGTGACAGAATTGGTCATTATAGGCTAAATTAAGCCACTGCTTTCACTACAGAAAGAATGAGAAGCAATGCATGTGGACACACCATCCCAAGAGCAGCCCGAATCAGCAACTGTGACCCTGCTGCTTCTTTGCTGCTCTCCTGCTTTCCAGGAAAGTGCTTTCTGTAGTTCTGGAAAGAATGCAAAAATCAGTCTTGCATCATCCGGGTACCTCGGTGCACTCCTGTGCTTGAAACTCCCCTGTCCAGTTCCCTACCTTTGTTTGACTGAAACCACTACAACACACCTTCACACCACCCAAACAGAGCAAAATCTTTCCTGGTGCTATCAAAAGGCATGGCTGCCCGTGCTCTATGGTACAGTGCTGTGTTTGGAGTTCATGTCCTTCCTCTGCCATCCTCTTGTCTTGATGTTTATCAAATTGAGCAGTCAGGAAAGACCTGTCCTTCATTTCTGCCTGCCAGGTGGGGGCAGCAGCCTTCAGACACGCAGGTGGTAATCACCTTTCCAAGGCTATGGGTGGGAAGGATGGGAGCAGGCTGGGATTGCACGCTGCTGCACACAGGGAGCTCAGGGGCAGCATCAGATGGGTCTCCACCCCTAAAGACATCCAAGAAGTGAAGAAGAGCTCTGCACCTCTATTGTCTGTGACACCTGATAGCTAATTCACCCTCTGGCCCTTTTTGGGGGCCTTTTGAATGATATCTGAGGTCAATATGCTATAGAGAGGTCTGGCCCTAAGTAGGATAGATACTAGCCAGTCATTGTCATTTGCCCATAGAAGCAGCAGTGAGTGGTGGGCTGTTCTTCAGCAGCATCAATGCCAATGATCTTTCAGAAAATAGGAGAGAAAAAGGAGACAGGAATGAATGATGACATCCTCAAGTAAAAACTTTTGTTTGCCACTCCCAACTTTTTTGAGGTCATTATTGAGACATTATTTATTATTCAAACACAAGCATTTTTCAGTCATGACCTTAAGAAAATACTCAGAAGGTACCATTTTTTTTTTTTTTTCTGTTTTGGAGTTTCTAGTGTGCTTAAAGCTTCTGTAATAAAACTGTCTGTCCATCAAGTTGGGCTGCTGAGGTCACAGACAGAAATGTAATTATTCTAAAGCAATTGAGCACCCAACAGCTGCTTTGAAAATAAATGATAGTTTCTAGGAACTCAGCACTTTTGAAAAGGCTTTCAATTTAAGCCTGATTTTCTTTTTTCCAGAAGAATAATGAACAGTAAATTTCAGCTATGTAGTTTTCAAATGCTCATGTTGAAATAGCCTCAGGACTCTGATCACTTGTGCTGCCAGCAGCTGGATATCACAGCAGTAGCCTAAGTAGCAGTTGCTGAACTACTTCATTTTTCAGATTTGTATTTTCAATAGACGGACAGTGATTTTAGGTTATCCTGGGTTAATCAACTGCACTGTCATTCAGCAGGACTGTACATGTCCAAAGCTGTGAGCAGAGTGAATGGCTCAGAGTAGGTTCTTTGAGGCAAACTGCTCCCTTTGCCTTCATTTTCCAACTTTACTGCCAGTTGTCTTGCAAGTGCTTTAAATTGCAAATTAAAGAAACAACACACCCGTGATTACTATTAGCTTTTGAAATACTGTGTTTAGGTGGGCAGGTATAGCTTTAGACATCCACATTTGGACCTTCTGTCCAAAATGAAGGCAGTGTAAAAAACAATTGTGGATTTGATGGGACTGCAACATCAGACTCTGCTGTTGGTTCCTCTCTGCTGGACCAAGCTTTGTGAGTGAATATGAACAAGAATCAAGGAAATAAGTAGAAGCACACTGGTTAAAACTCTCGAAAGAACCATTTTTAAACTTAGAAGCACTCAGAGATTCAAACCTCTTTTTTCAGCACATCTGGCTCATTCCTAGAAGCCATTTCTAACATTTCTACTAAATCAGTTGAGAAAGTCACTAAAGCATAGCAACATCACAGTGTCCCTAGGAAAAAAAAAGCACCAAAGAGCCTTAAGAAAACTCTGAATAATGCAGAAAGCAAGAACAAATGTTTTAGATATGTGGTATTGTTAAAACTCTCATGTGGCATAAATACAATAAACAATAGCAAAGAATAGGATATTTCTGTTTGTTTCCCCACACTTGAGATGACTTAACCTACCTCAAGCATGATTCCACTTTGGGACTTGTGAGTTATTTGATCAGTCCAAACTTGTGAAAATAAACACTATTATTCTACTGTTTTACATTCTTTTGTTTTCTGTAAATAGACTGAGAACTAGCAAAGTAAATTATAATAAAATACAAATCAAAATAAAATCTGCCAATAAAGCAGAAACACAAGGGGGAAAAATGCAATAAACACAGAAATAATGAATTAAAATACTCATCACTAAGCACAGCTCTGTGTGCTCCAGATGACTTTGTCACTGTTTTATGGTTGAGTTCTGATCTCATTTACAGACCTCTCCTGTAGAGACTTCCGTCATGCTAACCCTGGCATGGCCAAGAGAAAAATCTAACAACTTGGGGTCAGTATTTTCAGAGAACCCTGTGGAGTTAGATGTTTAGATTTCATTGGATTTCAGTGCAGGTTGAACACCTAACTTTGTGTCTCTGAAAAAAATCCCCTTGTAAAGTAATAGGCCATTTCTTTGGTGCTGACTATATTCTCTTCCAGACACTATTTTCCAGTGTTTTTTCTAGTTGTAAGTAAATGCTGTGGGGCTATATTAGTATCTGAGCTAGAAGAGAAGAACTTGATTGTAAATTCTTTATTAAGAATAGGTTTTCTCTCTGGGCGCTAGGCCCAAAACTCCATCCATACCTTTGTGTGCCAGTGACATCTTGAAGGCATGTTTTGCAGATGAGTTCATGTCCAGGTTTGTGCACATCATGTGCTAAGAATCACTATTGTTCGTAACACCAATGATAGGGCTTTCACCACTCCCTGGGAGAAGTAATTTTGCAGCCTGATAAATGTCACTGTTGGAAGGCTTCTCTTGATATTTTTATGGTAGTTTTTAGCACTGGAAGACTCTGAAGATAGAGAGCAAAAAGCTCACTGCGTTGGCTAGAGCTCAGCCTGCATGTGCATAAGCCTGTGCATAGAGATGAGGTAACTGGTCAGATGTGGTATCATTTTACATTCCCCTCCCACACCAGAAAAGCACCTTCCTTCTCTATACTTTTTATAGAAAATAAAAGAATTTACGTGGTTCTTTTTTTGGACAAGAAATGTAGTATTTTATACAGATCTCTTCAGTCAAAAGCCCAGGAGGGAATCAATACAGCCCTGGCTGGAAGAGCATGCTGTCCCTAAAAAGAAGGCAGTAAGGGTGGTTAATGACCTGATGTCCACAGATGTCCAAATTCTGTCTCAATGCCAAAAAGAGGATTAACCCAAATTATATAGTTCAAGTAAGTTCACTCATAGCAGAACTTAGGCAAACTTCACATGGGAAATCATAATGTATGCAAGAAATTATACCTCCTCCTGGCACTCCCACACCCACTGAACTGCATCCATCTCTGCATAAGAAGAAAGATGTAAAAATAGCCCATAAAAGCATATTTTCAGAGGAGAAAGTGAAATTTTAAGTTAATTAAATAGCCCAGGCTGAAAGAGTATGCAGCTTTTACCAATATATGAAGGAGTTATAATTACTGATGATCCAAAAGAAGAGATATACAAGTTTACAGGCTTATCAGAAGCTCATTGCCTCAAAACAAATGTCACTTAACATTCAGCATCCCAGTTTGGTTTAGCTGAAGAACGTAAATCCGTCTCTTACCAGTACAACTTTCCAGAAGGATTTGTGAAATCCTCTTTTCCCTTGTGTCTACTTAACAAATGACCTCTGGAAATGCTGGCTATTTACTTAAAGAAATCATGTCCTTGGGACCCAGATCATGCTTTCATAATTCAGAGGCTGGAGGGGCATGGTATTACATTTTATGTGCAAGTCTTACAATAAAGATGTTAAAATGATCCTTCAGTCAGGATGAAGAATATTTATCCTACAGTCATGCACTATTGGCCAAGGGTTCTTGCATAAATTCTTCCTTAATCCTCACTCTCCTGTTTAACTTGAGCCCATGTTAGTTCCTGTTACCTTTACCCAGCTGCCTGAAGCAGCTAAGGAATGAGATACATATCCTGAGCTCCTCTGGTAGTCAAGGGAGAGTGAAACGTCTCCAGTGCAGCCACCTTAGATCTGAACTGAACTCTCAGTTACCTTTTCTATCTGCCTTGCCCACACGGTATTCAATGCAGACTAACCTAGCACCAGCAAAACGTATCAAATATATATATATATCTCTATATCAGATGCATAGGAAGGAGAGGCAGGTTTTGGGGCAACACAGAGAGGGTCACTGGCCTTTGGAGTGGTTGCTTTCCACCGCAGTCATCTTGGCATGGTGGCAGAGAGAGCCTTTGAGAGCCTTTCCTGCAGGATTAAAACATGGAGGGCTTGCTTTACCTCAGCCTCAAGAACCAGCTGCATCGGAAGAGCGGATATGGTGGCTTTTGTCTAAATTTGGAGCCTGATTCTTAACTGCTTTGCCCCTTATGATGAGAGCAAAGAGGTTTGTTTCTGTGTTGATGTTCTTTCTAACTAATTTCTTCATACATCTAGAGTGATTTTATGTCATAAACTAATAATAATCTTGCCTCCCAATACAGCACCATGACCAGTTGTGGCCTGAAATTTTCATATTTGAGAAATAATTTTCTCTCTTTTTACTTGGGGAATATTTAGGTTAGATAGCAGCTTTCTTATGTTTTTTATGCACATTTTTTGGAGTTTTCTTTTTTATATTTTTCATAGTTCCCCAAGGATGTGTGTATAGTGTCAACAGTACTGAACAACATGAACTTTTATTGTAAGGAACTGAAATATCATAGTAACCTAGTTTTCATGGTAATTTGGCCCATAGAAGTCTCTCCCAGGAATAAAAATGCCTGAGAAAAACGGAATTCACATAAACTCTCTGTATTTTCCAAGTTCATGTATGAGTCTGTGGGGAAATAGATGAATTGTCAGCCTCCAAATATAAATTACACCGCCTAAGAATGAAAGATCAGTACATAATCCAATTCCAGATCCAGCAATAATAAAAACAAAATTCAGCATTAGTTCCATTGATAACAAAACCTCAGTACAGTGCAAAAATACCACCATGATCAGCACAGTATAAAAGAAGAAGGGTGTGGTTCCCTCACAGCTGAAGCCAAACTAAGCTGATCTGTTTCCTTTTGTGGCCACACCACCCCTTCTTGTCGTCACAGCACTATTTATTTTATTTTGTTAGTTTTCTAACAATTAGTACCTGGATCTACCCTGCCCTGCCAGGGAGTCAGGGGAAGAGCACATATGTATAAAGTGTAAGGTGGGTTGCAGTCCACGTAATCACTTGTATGCATGCAGGGAACATAAGGCAAATGTAGAATGGCAGCAAAGCCTTCTGCACAAGACAGAGTGGCATTATTTATGCACAGACTAATTTGAAAGTCCTTTAGTTTGTGTAACAGTAATCCATATGATTAATTTGCCAGCTTGGATAGAAATTAGGAAACCTGTTTGCCAAAGACTTGCCAAACCAGTCTTTCTCACTGTCTGGTATGACATTTGTGTGTTTGTCTTCCTGTGAATGTAGCACTGCTTTAAGTGTATAGGAATAGGTAAAGAAAAAGAAAAGCTATGAATGTCATATACAAATGCTTAAAGGAAGAACAGCTCTGTCTGTGCGAGAAAAGGGAATAAACTATCCTGGAAGAGAAAGTAGAATAAAGGAGATATCTTTTGCAATTACATCATGCTGGATGTGTAAATATATTAGCAAAAACTCATCTCCTTAAATGAAATAATTATACAGCTCTCAAACTGAATGCACACTGTGATCATATAAGGAGAGAACAACCACAAATAAATTAATTTTTTTTAAGTTAAAAAAAAATAAAAGAATTGCAGTGGAGACAGGAATTTGGAAATAATTAGCACTTATTAACTGTGTTTTAAATGGCCTACAAAGTGAAGAACAGTGCCACGGTAAACTGGGCAGTCCAGCTAGAACTGGAAGACTCAAGTATTGCTGCTTATTTAAAGTTCTCTGTGATCCTGTAAGGACCTGCAGGCAGTGGGGTGCACAGCTGAAAGCCACGTTACTGGTGCGTGACACAGCTCCTGAGAGCAATGCCAACGGCCCGTATCCACACCGGGACAGGTTTCACTCCTGCGTCCAGCTCCCCCTTTGTGCATTCACAGGCACCACAAAAGTAATGTGAATGCAGCAAACTTCACCTCTTGGCAGGATGTCGGATTTCTTCCCCAGGAGAATGACCCCACCGCCTGCCTAACACAATACAAAGAAGGGTTTTTTCCAGCCGTGCCTTGCAAGTCAATACTCGCTGTTATGTAACTAAACACAGCATATCAGCTCACAAACCCCTTTTAATGGGGGAAAAATAGTACTTTTTAAGATTTGTGGCCAGATTCATCACACTCCTGATGGCTCTGTGCTGCTCCAATGACACAGAACAGCTTTCAGCCTGCAATAACTAATTGATTAAACCAGCTCCTCATGGTATCACTGGAGTACTGCAAACCAGCTGAAGCATCACAGTAAACCTACCTTCTCAGCTTTGATTTTGAGGGATTTCTATCTCAGCCTGATATAATTTCCAAAGATAAAAAATTTAATTGATTAATTAATTTATGTCCATCCTTAAAAGCTTGATATTTACTTAATAATAAGTAATAATTAATTTAAATATTTGAAATCTTAGTGTTTACTTCTTGGGTAATAAATTTGAGGAGAAAGCACTATAGGATGATTTAAAAAAAAAAAAATCTGTCCCCCCCATGTATATAAGCATGTTTTTGTGATGTTGGTGACAACTGGATGGGAGGACCAGGATTGAGTGCAACCTGAGTGAGTTAGGAGAGGTGAGTTATCTCAGCGTCCCATGTAAGGCAGAAAGAGTCCCTCCTAAATCAAGTCCACTGAAATTTGCTTCACAGACTGTGCAAAATGACACCAAAAGCCAAGTACAATGTTGCTCATGGAGAGCAAATACACAGGAAATAAGCTCTGAGGCTGCCATAGAATTAAAGCAAAACAGGATGCAGAAAGGTTTATTGGGAAAGATGACTCTGCAAAAAGGAAACTAAGCCTTATTTATAAAGCAAGACTCATGACCTCTCAGGGAGAGAGAACTCAGTCTGTCATTTTCTACCACAGCTAAATCACATCTCAATGGCAATCAGTCTATTATTTCCAAAATTTTCAGGATAATTTGCTATTGCGAAATGAAATTACTTCAAACGAGACAAAAAGTACATTCCTCCTTCAGGATTGCACTCTGCACATGCCAAATCTGAAGTTACAAACCCAAGCTGTTTTGGACTTATCTGAGCATTAAAAAAAAAGGCAGACCTCGGAACAATTTTCTGAGAAGAAAACTGTTCATCAGTTTCCAGAAAAAAAAAAAGAATCACTTGGGCTAAGGTCAGTGTGGGAAATTTCAAGCCAAAATGTGAGTTTCTGAGCATTATAGAAGTAATGGTGAGTGGCAGTTTAAACTGAAAGTCATTCTGAGAGACAAAAACACTAATTCCAAAGTTCATGCTGAGTTTCCCTCCATCATGGCTCTGATTTTCAAAGTCTACTGATTTTCCCAAAAGGAAGAGATGTTCTTGAAACTGGTCATGCTGTATCTCTGCAGCAGTTTTCCTGAGAAGACTGTCAAAGTTAGGCAAGGGAGGAGGGCAGGGTTTTTTGGATGGGATTTGTATTTCAGCACAGCATTTTAAAAATGTAGATACACTATGAAGAACTCATTGTGCAAATGTTTTTGTCTCACTAGATCCTGAGAGTGACTTTGCCTCACAGCTTCTTTCCTGTTCTGCTAATCTGGTTGGAGAGATGTATCAATCTGAATTATATGAGGAAAGAGGCTTTCGGCAAAGTGTTTAAAAAATAAACAAAAACTAAAGTTATTCTTAAACTTAGAAAGAGAAATACCTGTGTGAAAAAAAAATAACATAACACATAGCTGAAGTGACCTCAGTGGCCTTTATATGGGCACCTTTCATCTTATGAAAATTATGGACAGCTTTGCTCCCTGTGCCCCATGGAACATTGTGTGTGATACCTCTGTGCCACCTGGATTTCAAACCCCACCCACCATCTGAAAAATCCTCTTGTATTGTCGAATGTTTTGATGCTATCTAAATGCAAATGATTTCTCAAAATTATGCATATAAAGTTGCACTGAAATTTCCTGTTTACAATGCTATAAAACCAAATTCTGAGGTCTCCGTGCAAACCAAATATTGACTTTTAAGGGTCACGAAGCAACCATTGACCCAAGCTGGCATGCAAGGAATTACACATCTGAATCTAGATATGGGATCTGTGTCACAGATAAGCTGCACTGAAGCACCTTAAATAAATTACAGTCATAACTGCATGAAAACAGGGATTCACAGCCTGTCAGGAGACTTGTGCTCTAGACTCACTGCCAGTATTGTCTGGGTCTCCCTTGGCACGGACAGCTGATTCACATGGAGGCACAAAAGGTAAAAACCTAAACAGAGTATCCTGAGTGTATCAGGAGCCAAATCCCATTGGGTCAGGCACAGAAGGATGCTGCAGTGTGCTATGGCAGGTAAATTTGTACATAATATACACCTTATTTTGAAGTCTGGGACAAGTCCTGCTCCACTGAGATCAGAGTTGGTTGATTCAATGTCATTGAATAGGAGTGCCACAATGTGCACTACCTTGTGCACTGGTGTTATCATATCTGCTCTCTGCAATCACCTGAAGCCAGGTGGGGAGCAGTCGCTTCTCCGAGGAAACAACAGAACAAGAGGAAGTGGCCCCAAGTTGCACCAGGGGACATTTAGATTAGATATAAGGAATAATTGCCTTACTGAAGAGGTGATCAAGCACTGGAACAGGCTGCTCAAGGAAGTGATGGAATCACCATTCCTGGAAGTGTTCAAAAACCATGAAAATGTGGCACTTAGGGACATGGTTTAGTGGTGGGCTTGGTAGTGGTGGGTTAGTGCTTGCACTTGATGATCTTCTCCAACTTTAATGTTTCTGTGATTCTATGAATACATTATATATAAAACCCCAGATATTTGTGTGTGTAAATAAATTTGCATATCTATATATAGATACACACATGTGCATAAATACATATGCGGCTTACTGCACTGGGGTTTTTTTCTGAGACTGCATAGAGCCATGTTCACGGAAAGTGTCATGGCATTACCACTTCTTTTCTGATTGTTACTGGACAACTGAAATGATGATGATCACAGATAAATACAGGAGGATAAATGCAAACTGGGGAATATATGTATTTCCTGTTTTAAAAGGGTCAGCCTCACGAAGTACAGAAGTAAGGGAGAAAACTTATGTTAAGCTTGTGAATGGTAATTAGGAAACCATTGAAAATACATTGCTAGATACTTGGAAAGACATCACTGAATAAAGAAGGTGATTGATTTAGGTCTTGATTTTGAGAAAGAATGTCCTGATTTAAAAATTCAACTGTAATTCAGAGGAAAAAAATTAGGAATTCTTTAATAAAATTTAAAAATTATAAAGTTAGTTAAGTTTAATAAAAGCATAAATGTCAAAGACTAAGAAGGAGACATTGATTTGAATATAAATATAAATCCAAAAGGAATTACAAGAATGTGATAAAATATACAAAACAAAAAAATTAATGGACAGATGTTCAAAGACAATATTGTTTTATGTAAATTGAGACTAAAAGACAGTCATTAATGGTATAAGTCTGTTACTTGATGGAAGTTGTGGAATTGTCAGTAAACAAAACAGGTAACTGCGAGGTCCAACAGTCATTTTTGCTGTATATTGAAAAATACATATGAGATTAGTTGTATACTAGAGATAACTAATAGTAATTAAGTAATCCTTAAAATTTCAGTGTCCCAAAACTGCTCTAGAATTTATACATTTTAAAACCCTTACATGTTTATTTGACTTGTATCCAAGATCTTTAAAAGAACTTTCTGGCAGGCAATATCAATATTCTCTGTCATCAGTTCCCAGGAGACTGGCTGGGAAGCAGGGACTATTCTTATCCAGCACTAGACACCTCTTTGAGAGTTTTCACCTCTAGGCTGGCATCCTACACCACTTTTACAGTCAGCTGAGAGATAGAAGCATTTCTAGAATGAAATTCATCTGACCAAAAGCTGACATCTTTAGTTAAAGCTGACTTGTTTGGCTAAAATAATCACATCCTAATGTGCTATTCACTTTTTTTTATAGAAAACCAACAAGATGCCCAAGCTTTCTCAGATCTGCCTGCAAGACATCGATCCTGGCTCTTCTTGTGATGCTGTGGGAGAGATCATGTCCTTGGAGGTCTAAGCAAGGTCATCTTGTGTAGGAGTGAGCTTTTGACATGAGTATCACTCCAGTGGGAAAGCTGAGCCATGTTCTACCATTACAGTTCAGGCAAATGTTGATGCATTGAAAATGTGCAGGGAAGAGTTATGAACTTTCTTAGATACCCTTCAAGGCAATGGAAGACTCAGAGATCCTGGTAAGCATTATTTATTTTTGTAGTGTAAAAACATGTCCATGGCTTTAATAAATATGAAAAAAAATTGCATACAAATCTAGGGGAAATACTAATAACAAGATAGTAAGAAGTAGGATTTTGTATTAACCTCATTCCTATGATGTAAGCTGCCTTCTGCAAGTGTCTGTCTATCTTGACTTTAGCTGACTCTAAAGGGGCCAAAGGTGCTTATACTACTAATTCAGACACATCTATTTATACTGTAAAGGATGGTTTGACCTGAAAGTGGTATTTAAATAGCAGGGTCAAATCTTGCTCCTTTAAAATCAGAAGTATAATTAAAGAATTGGAAAATACACCTTACAAGAGGAAACTCAGGAAGTTCAACCTATTTTGCTTACTGAAAAAGACCAAAAGGTAACTTAATCGCAGCCTGACATTACCTCCAGGGTTAACCCCAATAATGACTTCTCAACCTGTCCAGCAAAGATAGAACAAAAGTCAGTGGCTGGAAGCTGAAGATAACTCAGACTAGAAACCAAATGTAATTATTGGTGGCAACAATAAGTAATAACTATAAGGGTGGCTGCTGATCCTTTAACTAAAGAACCCTCAAAATCAAACGTACAAAAAAATATCTGCTGCAAATCAGGCAATCAGTAATTGAGGAAGGAATATAACTTTTGCTGTTTCAGATTCAGGCCAGTGTCTCACACTGTCCAATAATGTAAGAATCTATAAATCCACTATGCAGGAGGTTTCCTATTTTGATCTGTTTAAAGAAAATGCTATCTACATGCTTATCATAGTGACATTGAATCACTGTTAATATATGCATAAGGTTCAAAGCAGGTTAATTTCCATTTTTTCCACTCCAGCCTCTGGTATGATTTGTCACTGCCTCTCACAGCACTCTTGTTTTGAAAACTAATTCCCATTATCTAGAAGACTTTCCAAAGCAAACACAGCAGTGTAGCACTTTCTAATATTTATTTTGTATTCTCAAAGAAGAGGCAATAGTGGTAGGAGGTTTTTTGGCAGCAAGAGTTCTTCTTCTACAAAGGTACTTGTGTCCAGTGTAGCTTTACTTAGTCCAAAGACCAGGTCCATGGGTCGAGGGTTTTGCTTTGTAACTTCTGAATATGCAGTAGGTGGTTTATTTCATGAGAATTAGGTAAAGGCCTTATTCTAGTAGCAGCAAACTCTGCTCCAGTGCCTAACTGCAGAAGGAGACAGGAGATGAAAAGGGGTTTCACATACTAAGACAAAGATGCATAGTTTTTAAGGTCTCCCTCTAGCCTTCTTTCCTACATAATTTGGAAAAAAAATATTTTAAAAACTCCAACCAAAACCTTCTCCCATGGAAGTCTGCCTCTTGCTTTGAGGTGTTTGACTGCATGGGGAGCACCCATCACCCATTCTCTGTGCTTGTGTGCTGTGGATAGTAAACTCAGCGGTGCTGGGAACATGTGCAGCACACGGTGTGTGTTCACAGCGTTATCACCCACCCAGATTAGCAGCTGAGCACTGCTGGGAGCAGACAGCACTGTCTGCAGGTAAATATGGGCCTTGAAGGACATGATTGGGTTGCTGACTCCATTGCAGGCTCCTTGCCTGACCTTGGGACTGGAGCACTGTCTGCCTCTGTGTTTAAGAAGTTAAGATAATATTCCTTGTCTGCCTCACAAGGATTTTGTGAGGTTAGAGACACTGTTTATTCAAGTTAGATGTAAAGTGTTATAGCAATGAGAGCTATGTAAATACCTATGCTCATGAAACCTCAATTAAAGCACAACCCATCTTGCTAGAGGAAAGCACATTTAATGCCCATCAGTCCCTGCAATGTCCTGGGACAGCTCACACACAGTTTCCCTCCTCTCAGAGGTAAAGAAACCCCAGTGGTGATGGAGCCTCTGAGGGGAAACCTGCAGTGAGTGAGCACAGAGCACTTCCTAGCACAGGTTTTGCTGTGATTTACAGTCTTGTGCTTGGTAAGGAGCAAGAGCTGAGGGGTGGCTTATCCCATTAGTCCCAGTCTTGGTTGGCCAGTGGAGCTGGGGAATGGTGGGGCGCTGCGAAGGCCCCCAGGTGCATTCGGAGGCATAGCTGCCTGTGACAGACACCCTCAGGAGCACACGCATATGGCCACATGCTGTGTGCACACAGAAGGAGGTCGCTTAACCAGGGCTTTACAAATATTTTCAAAGTGCTTTACAATCAATTCATTAATAGATGACATATTTTTGCTAAAGGCACAACCAGCTCAACCAGATTTTATTACAGGTGTAAATAATATCAAGAGAATTTAAGTGTGAGCCTCATTTCTCTACTCTTAATCCCTCCTCCTGCTGACATGTTAAAGGTCTGCTTACTCATCCAGCCCTTTCCTCCTAAATTCACAAATGCTTCATCCACACTTTTACAGGGAGTTATACGAATGCCAGGAGGTACCTAGCAGTGCCCTACAGGTTTCATGGCCCCAATGAAAAAACAAACAACGCTACAGCCCAGATGTGACCCAGCAGTGCAGTTTAACCCATTGAGCAGGCAAAGCGGCAGCTTAGAAAGCCACCCCGGACATTTTTAACCCGACAGTGAAAGACCTGAGCACTTTGGGCTGGAGAAAGTCCAGAAGTGAGGGGAGGATTGGGGCACGATTAGCCCAAACAGATCTGTACGGGGCTCAGCTTACCCTGTTCCTGTGGAGCCGAACTTGGGGAGCCCCTGGGACCAACACCCATGGTGGGAACACTGGGGATAGTGACAATGTCTCCCAGGGGCGCTGGCCACACAGGACAGAAGGGGGGACCTGTTGTGGGGAGAGGAGACACGGACAGGAATCCCCAGGGTTTCTGAGGGATGAAGGATGGGGGGTGCAGGTCATGGAACACAAGGAGACGGGGCCCCTGCGAGGAGCGGTGGGATGCAGCCGGTGGAGGTGCGCTCCTCGGTGCTGGGGGTGAGGGTCGGGGCTCCCCGGGGAGCAGAGGGGAGCTCCTCGGTGCCAGGCTGCGGGTGCAGGTAGCACCCCGCGCCCTACCCTGCCCTGGGCGGAGAGGCGGCGAGGCGGTGGGGCGCTGCGCGGGGCGGGGCGGACTCCCGCGGCGGGGCGGTGGC
>VYZT01013838.1:49144-61527 GCA_013400735.1 Pomatostomus ruficeps
AGTAAATATTTTTTTCACCCCCCCCCCCCGCCCATTTGTTTCTTAGCTGTAATATCCAGGCAATGCTCAGAACAAATATATGTATTTGTTTAAACCACTTTAATTTGGTTTTCTGCTTTCTTAAATTGTACCCTTGAGGTTTAAATCTGGCTAAATCCCACTTGCTTCATTGGAACTGATGGGCTAAATTTACATGGAGCTAATCTAGGGAGTAAAATGTTCAGGCTTTGGCTTCAGACCACATTTGAACTGAAAGAAGACAGCATTGTTATTTTTTTTGTCTTTTGTTTTTATTGTTCTTGGTTTATTTGTTTTATGCTGCTTCCTGATTTTTTAAGGCAAGGGACCAAATATTACTGTTTAAAAGGCAAAAAAAAGAATATTTGTTATATTTCAACCTGTTTCATTTTCCCCTGATGCACTTGTGATTTCTGTTTCTCTCTTCCAGTTCTTCCTGTGTTCAGTTTATGTCCCGATGTGCACAGAGAAGATTAACATCCCCATAGGTCCCTGTGGAGGCATGTGCCTCTCTGTCAAAAGAAGATGTGAACCTGTTTTAAAAGAATTTGGGTTTGCCTGGCCAGACAGCCTAAACTGCAGCAAATTCCCACCCCAGAATGATCACAACCACATGTGCATGGAGGGCCCAGGAGACGAAGAGGTTCCCCTGCACAGCAAGACTGCCTTGCAGCCTGGAGAAGAGTGCCACGGCATGGGATCTAACTCGGATCAGTACATTTGGGTGAAGAGAAGCTTGAGTTGTGTCCTGAAGTGTGGCTATGATGCCGGTCTGTACAGCAGGTCTGCTAAGGAATTCACAGATATCTGGATGGCCATATGGGCCAGTCTTTGCTTCATCTCGACTGCCTTCACGGTCCTGACCTTCCTGATTGATTCATCCAGATTTTCCTATCCGGAGCGGCCAATCATATTTCTGAGCATGTGCTACAATATTTATAGCATTGCTTATATTGTGAGGCTAACTGTGGGCCGGGAAAGGATATCCTGTGATTTTGAAGAGGCAGCAGAACCTGTTCTTATCCAAGAAGGTCTTAAGAACACAGGATGTGCGATAATTTTCTTGCTGATGTACTTTTTCGGGATGGCTAGCTCCATCTGGTGGGTTATTCTGACACTGACGTGGTTTCTGGCTGCGGGACTCAAGTGGGGCCACGAAGCCATCGAAATGCACAGCTCCTATTTCCACATCGCAGCCTGGGCCATCCCGGCAGTGAAGACCATCGTCATTTTGATTATGAGACTCGTAGACGCAGATGAGCTCACCGGCCTCTGCTATGTTGGCAACCAGAACCTGGATGCGCTGACGGGCTTTGTTGTGGCTCCGCTTTTTACCTACCTGGTCATTGGGACTTTATTCATTGCAGCGGGACTTGTGGCCTTATTTAAAATCAGGTCTAACCTCCAGAAAGATGGAACTAAAACTGACAAACTGGAAAGACTGATGGTCAAAATTGGGGTCTTTTCAGTGCTGTACACTGTCCCAGCAACGTGTGTCATCGCCTGTTATTTCTATGAAATCTCCAACTGGGCCATTTTCCGCTATTCAGCAGATGATTCCAATATGGCAGTGGAGATGCTCAAAATTTTTATGTCCCTTCTGGTGGGTATTACGTCAGGTATGTGGATCTGGTCAGCCAAAACTCTGCACACGTGGCAGAAGTGCTCCAACAGACTGGTGAACTCAGGGAAAGTGAAACGGGAGAAGAGAGCAGACGGTTGGGTGAAATCTGGGAAAGGAAACGAGACTGTGGTATGAGAAAAGGACAACACCCCGGTGGTCTGACTGCTCTCCTGTGAAGGACTGATCATGTGTAAGCATTGCTGTGTAAATGTTGGGAGTAGAGTAGGGAGATGGTTACACAACCTATCTCTGGGGATGGGGGGTGGGGGGAGGGGGAGTAAAAAAGCCTTAAAGAATAAACAGCAAAAAGATCATGCTGCAGATACAATAGCCATAAATCATGCTGCCCAAAATAGGAGAGCCCAAGGAGGCTTTAAAAACTGTGAAACACCCAAACATGTTATCTTCCTTTTTTTTTCTTTTTAAAGCAAGATGCAATTACTGAAGTCTTGAAGTCTTTAGAAACTGAGGTGCTATAGCCCATAGCTGTGGGATAATGTTTTCCTTTCATCATCTTATAGCTGATGAAGGAAACGCAGTCCAAGGCCAAATTCTGGGCTTAATTAGGGTCCAGTTACCAAGTTACCAGAAGATGGAGCACCCAGGACCTCAGTTAGATGTCTTCTTTCCGGGTTCTGCATTGAGAAGGAAGCACTTGATGAGGATTGTGTCTTTATGACCTAGGGAATTCTGGTGTTCCAATACACTGTACAATTCAGTCAGGGATCACATCCTGAAACAAATAGCAAATGGACTTTCCAGGTGTTACCCATGATGAGTAGCATTTAGTGAGGTATTAGTGAGGATGACAAGTCACCTAATGGCCTAATAATAATTTCGACTCATTCTTTTTACCATTTGTAACCTGGTCTGAATGGAGAGTTGATTCTGCCTTGTGGGAATTTGAACCTCCCTGTGTTCTTCCAACCTAAATTATTCTGTAGTTCTATCAACATTTCTAAATTCTAAAAGCTTTACTCAAGGCCACCCTCAGAAGCAGAGGAATCAGCTCAAAGTGGGAAACTGTGTATGGTCTTCTGCATCTATTATCATTATCCATCTGCCTCTATTCCTGCCCTTTCAGGTGGTCCTGCTGTTTCTAGCAGACCACTTTATTCTGCTGCATGTGTTGGCTTTAAAAAAAGTCTTAACAATATAGTGTTCCTTCCTCCAGGAAAGAGAAAAATTAGTTGAAGGTACCTTCAAACCATGTTTCTCCAAGCAAACTTACTTGTCTCTCTCTGGAGGCTCATTGCATGAAGCAATTAAGTCTTAAGTCTTAATGTATTTCATTCAGTGTGATGGTATCTCCTCTGTAGACGCCAGTCTGGGGAGAAGCAAAATGTTAAGTTCCTTGGCAACCTTGTGTTCACACAGATCAGTTGTATAATTATGTGTGTCAGTTGCAATTAAAAGAACATTCTCAGCCCATGATATTGCAGTACAGCTGACTGCCTCCCAACGATGCTTCAATTGCTTACTGACAGCTATGGAGATGGTTTTTTAATGTATATTTACACGCAGAATGTGAGCAGGTATTCAGTCCTCAGGAGCAACAAACACCTTTGAGGTTTTGTAAAGGAATCCAAGAGATCCAACTTCTTGGTTAATAATGTTTCAAAGCAACTATTGAGTTTTCTTGTCCTTTTGTTTGAGAAGGCATAGGCTTGTGATCGTGGGGAGCTGAACATAGTGTCAGGGGCTTGTTTGGCTAGTAAGAAAGGTGATAAAAATACAAATATCCCAGAAGCACTTAGGAGAACACTGTTCTGATGCTCTATCCCTTTGAAAGACCTTCGGTTTTGTCTGTGTGCCCCAAGCTTTTGCTTCCTTTGTTTGTGTGGAACCTGATCAGCTGCAGAGCATCCCCCTGGCGCCCCCACTCCCATGATCTTCCAGGGCAGCTGAGAACAGATGCTGCTTTATTAAAGTGCTTGCTTTTCACACAGGTGCCCATGTGCTTCCCAAACCACAGTTCACTCCAGCTCTGGAAGTGAGCACTAATCCGTCCCAGAAGCATGTATTGTTTCAATGTCAGTGTCGAAACATGTGCTAAAGAACTTTTTTAAAGAAAAGAAACCCAAAAAACCAGAGCCCAAACAAACCCTAATGGCAGTCTTTGCGGTTGGGCTCCCTCTCCAGCAGGACAAGTGACAACTTGACACATTCTGTTCAAGACACACAAGCACTGTCTTGGCCAACACCACATTCCAGCTGGGCCTTTTCACCCTCTCCATAAAGTCTCTCACTGTTAGTGTTGTGTTTGGATCTGGTTATTGCTTTGTGGACAAGGAGTTTTGCAAGTGTGAGAACTTCAGATGGCGGAGCTTCTCCATCATGCAGTCTTTCTGCTGGCACAGTGAGGAATGTAAAGTCAGCGGCTGTATGTTGGCTCTCAAGGAGTGAGTATGACCCTTTTTTTGTGAACTAGTATTTGGCTGTGCCAAGGTGTCATGTTCACTCAAGGTGTTCTTCACTCTGAAACGCTTTGGATGCTCTCCTTGCCAATAAGACCCGTGTTTGAGCAGACTGATTCAATAAATGGCGTTTTTAACTTTGTCATGTACAGAGAAGTGAATGTTAAATAGTGCCTTGTTATCAAATCCTTGCATCTCTGCCTGTGACCTTGTGAACTGTTCACAGAGGGATGTCCCCATGATGTGAGACAAAGTGAGCTGGTTGAGGATGGCACTGTGTAGCCCTATGAGGGACTGGGGGTGATATTGCATTAAAGCATGTAAGGGATTCAAATGCTATAGGAAAGAGGTGGGCTGGGGGCTGTGGAGAGACACCAGCTGCTGTTCCTGAAGAAACATCTTTCCCCAGCAGCTGGGGGAATGCTGTACTGACCCAAAGTGAAATTAGTTGTAGCATCAATTAAACCATTCCATCAATGTGTTTAACCACGTGCATTTACCTGGCTCCACATCAGGGCTGTATGAGGGGGAAGTCACAGCAGACAGCCCAAAAACTGGTGCCTGCAAAGAGTGGGTATCAGCAACTCTTCTCTTCTCTCGTTTCAACATTGTTACGAGCTTAAAGCCAAAACCAGTGTGACTAATCCTGTCTCGGAAGTGCAGTTGCTGTGGTTATACAACCAGGAACTTTGCAGGCGTTTCCTTCGATTGCACAGCCCCTGCTCCCATCTCCCCCCTTGGCTTGTGCTCTTGGCACTACAGGTTTCAGAAGCATCTGCCAGAGAGGTACAAGCCTAGCTCTTACATTAAACAGACAAGCTAGCTCCTTTTTCTGAATTTTAAGGAAATAGACGCTGATTATTTTCGGAGTGTACAGAAAATATATCTACTTCAATGTATGTACTGTAAATTTCTAATTTATCACTGTAAAAAAACCAAAACAACTTTGCTATTTAATTTTTATATCAAAATAAAACTTTAACCTCTGTAGATAACTAAAAAAATTCCTAGCAGCCTTCACATTTTTGGTGAGTTTGTTTCTTAAACAGGCTTCAGCATTGTTGGAAGTGCTTTTTTCGCCTGAAGGAAGAAGGACTGAAGTGCTCATGCTGTGGTGAAAGGATGCTTTGAACGGGTTAATCCAGCATGGTTTGGATCTAATAACAGAAGAAGACATCATCAGGCAACAGTGAAAGTATGTTCATGTTTCTGTACATGGGGTGAACAGAAATCCCTTCAAAGACAGCACATGGGTCCTGGGTGCTTGCTGGGGCTGCAGCTGGAGCTTTGGTGTTATGTAAGCATGTCCTCAAATCCCAAGGGGAAGGCAATATGGAAACACGGCCCACTGCTGCTCTAGCACTGCTGTGATGTGGCTCCCAAGAAGAGCAGCACCTCCTGTAAGGCTCTTTTTATCTCAGGTGTTATGGAATACATACATCCAAAGCGTGAGCGTTCAGGTCCAGAGCATGTGGTGGAGGAAAGCGGTGTCACCACTGGCCTGTTCAGTACACAGGAACTGTTTGTGGCTCTTGGAAGGGGGAAACCCTAATCTTGGTAACCTGCTTGAAATGAGTTCATTCCTATGGGTGATTTCAGTGATTTCAACCCTTCAGAGGAGAGGTTCAACTGAATGTCTACATTTCCTAGCAATGGTTTTCTAAAAACTTAAGCTTATTAATGCTCTACTTTTCATTCCTGTTTGTCATTTCTGTTCACAGTTGGGATGTATGGGGACAGCAAGAAGTTGTTATTTGTGTGCATCCCTCACCAGTTTCTCTTGACACTGATAGAATATCATGCAATATTAATCATCTAAACCCACTTAATCATCTCCATCATGAAACATTCTGTGTGTGGGATTACTTAATTAGCAGAATGTTATTCTAATAAGAACCTAAATCAGACTAGAGTGGATAACAGTGAGGGTGTGCTATAAAGAAGAGTAGCAACTATCACCTGTGTATCTGTAGATAATCAAGTTTTGAAGAGCAGCATCTAAAACTGGTAATTATGAGTGATTTGCTCATGCCTTTGGCAGCTCATCATTGTGATGTTCTCAGGCTGGTGATTAATGAGATCTCTCAAACTTATCCTAGTGTGTCTTTAATAAAGCTACTGTGAACTGTAACAAAGATAAAAGAGCTTCTGGGGGAGAGAGCAGGATCTGGCTCTTGTTCACACCACCTGAAAACCTCAGGTGTGGCATTCAAGACGGTGTGGGCTGCTCTGGCCTCTTACGGATGTTTGCCTTCACACACATCCCTCACGCCGGGTGTCTCAAAACATCACCTATGAAGTGACAGTGGATTGCTGGAGTGGTTCTGAATGGTGAACAAGCTCCCCAAGCCACAGGGATGACAAATCAACTCAGGTTTGCCTCTTGGGGGAAGTATGTATCTGTATATAATGCTCACAAAAAATTAGCCTTTATGAGGACTTTTTGTGGTTGTTTTGATATTTAGGCTTGGGCTCTTTTACTTGGTTGGTTTTGGGGTTTTTTAAGGCTGTCTTTAAAGGAAGCAAATGTTAGAGATTTTGTAGAGAAGGAGGCCAGAGTTGTGCTGCCAGTAATCAGGAGCAGCCTAAGCTCCAGTAATGTGAAAATGTGGTATCACCAAGTCCCTGGCTTCAGTGGTGATTTCCACCAAACCTCCTCTGTTGTCAGCCACTCATTCCCATAATGGTGCCACATTTCAGCTCCTCCTTCACTTTGCCAGTACAACAACTTGTGGCATGGTGCAGGTATCATCCTGCATTTCCAGACCCTCTTGCAGCATCATCTCCATCAGGCCAGAGCTGTGTCTACTTGTGAGGTTGTAGGAATGGGTGAGAGCGAAGTTACAACTGCCTGACTGCTTCCAGCTTCCCCAGCCTCGACTAAACTAGCAAAGCCTTCAGCAGGGGTGTTGGTAACTCCCTAATCCTTTAACTGGGATGACTGAGTCCAGATGTGAACTGCTCACCTGTAGCTGAACACCCCATTACACAGCCCCATGGCAGCTGTGTGGCTGATGCTCCATAGTGCCCTTTTCAGCATGCTTGGACTAATTGGCTCATAATATAGGCCAGGAGTTTGCAGCCTCTTTCTCAGCCTAGGATGGCTTAACCAGACTGCCGAATACTGATGTGGCTTGTGTGCAGAGCAAAGCATCTCTGCATGCTTGCAGAGCCAACACTGGCTGCAATAGAAATGAGGCTGGAGCAGGGCCATCCTGCTGCACCTCGCCAAGAGGAATGGGGGAGAGGATAGGTGCAGGTAAGGCAGCTCTCAGCTGGTGCTGAGCTGGTGCAGTAGTTCCCATATCACTAACTATTTCCTGCCGCTGGGAAGCGATTTCTGACCAGAGGTCCTGCACATCCTGGCAGGCTCCAGCTGTTGTAACAGCTTTGTGTTGTTAGCAACCAGATGTTTTGTTTTATGCTCTGGGAACAGCCTACCAAACAGTCACCATGGGGCTGGGAGAGCACAAAGGTGGCTTAGAGGGGAGCAGCAGCAAATGAGGACTCGTGCGCTAAGGCATCACTGAGAAATTTTTGTTTTCTTTTCCTAGTTTTTTGGGGTAGCAGGGACCTCCTGTGTGCCAGATGTTATGTACAACACCAGAGAAAACAGGTTAAATGCCAAAGACAAATATTATTGCACCAGTAAGTTTACTGTAATTTGTAACTTTGATTTTGTTGTCATGTTTCCTTCCAGAAGGAAAAGTGCTTATTAATTAGATCCACTTGGAGGGCTCAGAAAAGGGATGCTTTACTTAAATATTGTCTGTTTTTAAATCGATGGTTTAAAACATTAAAGATAACCAAAACAAAACAAGAAACCCAAACAATTGCCCCTGGCTTGTCAATACACTGGCAATCTTCATCTTATATTTCCATCAGCCTTTAGCTCATTTCCTGTCTGGTTCTTTCATTTCCTGAGCTTACTCTGAGGAAGGGAAAAACATCCGTCTTAAAAAATAGATGCAAATCGTTCAGCAGACTGCTTCTGCTTCTACAATACTAAGTTTTAAAACATTACTATGCAGAGAAAGAGCCTGACAGTAAATGTTTTAATGGATGAAGTGTTTTCTTCCGAAGCAGCTCAGAGGCACTCTCACTCAAGTACTTGGTAAGGGATGATAAGCGGAGTGCCATGGAAAAGCAGAAATTTGATTTTTCTTGTGTTTGAAGGTCTTCTGCCTTGCAGCAAGGAATGGCTGACATCTAGTGGCAGCTGCACCCTGGCCCCAGCTGCTCGAAGCCTCTCCCAGCCCTGCCCTCCCTTCGTGTCCTGCCATTCCCGGGCACACCTGCTTTTCGTAGCACTTTTGGGCTGGGACATAAAGTGAGAGCTGCTGCCAGACTGGGGCTCCTCATCTCTTGCCACGCTCCAGCACTGCCAGGCTGCATCCCAACTCCCGTTGCATTGCTCCCAGGAGAGCTGGTTTCTCTTTGGTAGAACCAATACCACATAGACTTTCATGAAATCATAGAACAGTTTGGGTTGCAAGGCACCTTTAAATCCCATCTGGTCCCATTCCCCTGCAATGAACAGGGACATCTTCACCTAGATCAGATTGCTCAGAGTTGCATCCAGTCTGGTCTCGAATGTTTCTAGGAATGGAGTATCTACCACTTCTCTGGGCAATCTGTGCCAGCATCTCCCCACCCTTTCTTCCTGGTTCCTAATATGAAACTCATTACACAGGTGTTCAGGGGCAATAGTGTGCAGCAACAGGAGGACCATCCATCCCCTCCCTCCATTAAAGTTCCACATCAGCATAGGGAAAAGTGAGGACAAAACAGGGCAGGCACCTTAGCTACTGATGGTGAAGGTTTTGTCCACCAGCACACTACCAGCTCTGGGCTATACCTTATGGCTTGTACCAAGTACCTCAGCTAAGAAAACCACAAGCTCACCTGCTGTTTAATAAATTGAAAGACATTAGATTATATATTAGGAAGAAATTCTTTATTGTGGTGGGTGGTGAGGCACAGGCACAGGTTGCCCAGAAAAGTTGTGGATGCCCCATCCCTGGAAGCATTCAAGGCCAGGTTGGATGGGGCTTGGAGCAACCTGGTCTAGTGGAAGGTGTCCCTGTATATGGCAGGGGGAGTGGAACTAGATGGTCTTTAAGCTGCCTTCCAACTCAAACCATTCAATGATTCTATGATTCTGTTAATCTCTCCCTGTTCAGCCCTGGGCTCAAGGCTGGCGTGGTTACAGGAGGATTGATAACAGTGCTCATGGAAAAAAAAAACCCAACCTGGTAAAGTAGCATGGCAAAAGGGCCAATGGGACATCTGTCCTCTGCTGTGGTGAGGAAAGCTGCTCTTGGCAGAAGCCAACTGCACATATAGTCCAAAAAGTTTGTTTGATAGACTTAACACAATCTCTTCCTTGGTCTCACACTAGTTATGTTTATAAGAAAAAGACCTGGGGGATGACAGCAGAAAAGAAAGCCTACAGCCAGGGCTGACAGCCTTTCTTCTTTCTGCTGCCATTTGGCAGTCATGGGAAGGGCTGTCAGCCCCAGGAAGAAAGAATAAAGCATTTGCAGAGTCACACGCAAGAGACCCACAATACAATAATACAATTGTACATCCTGAAAGGAGGGGTGCAGGAGAGGCCTGGAGATGGGGAAGAGGCTTCTCAGAGCAGGAGGGATTATATATATATATATACATATATATAAAAATAACACCGAAAAAATCAGCTGAAGAGGCCCCAGTGTATGAAAGTTATGACAAAAAATAATACCATTCCACTCACAAAACAGTCATGTTGCTACAGCTGTGGCCTGAGCGGAGCCAAAAGAAATGAAGAGTCATCCATACCTCCCCAGAGAATGCTTTTATAACCAAAGCAGGGAAAGTGGCAGACCTTATCCTGAGACACCAGTAACTCACCCTGTCAGCATCAGCAAAGCCAGCCCTCAGTTTGTCGTGGGATGAGCTGGGTTTCACTTTTTCGAACTCTCAAGCTCCCTCCCTCTAGAGAGCAGCATCTGCTTCTGCCAGAGCCCTGCCACCTTCGGGATGCACCAGGACACTGCACAGGGCCTCATCCCTTCTTCCCCCTCTTCTCAGAATATCAGATGCTTTTTCTTATTTTGGCTGTGAAAGGTCAAGTCTGAGAGATGCAGTCATCAGCCCAGTCCTCATCTTTTGGGTGGCCTTTCCAATAGCTGCTCTCTGCAGCCCCATGACTCCCTCCTGCAGCCTGGGCTCCCATCAGGAGTTTGCAGTCCCTTCCCAAATCTGCTACTGAGCTGCTGTCTCCTGTCCCAGAGGGGTTGACCGAGCCATGGTGAACTAAGAGAGAGAGTAGGATTCAGCAGCTGCTGTGGATATTGGGACATGAGTGATGGTAAGACAAGAGGAAATGGCTTTAAATTGCATCAGTGGAGGTTTAGATTGGATATTAGGAAAAATTAGTTCATGTCTTCATTTTCAAGCCCTGGAAGAAGCTTCCCAGGGTAGTAGTGGAGTCACCATCCCTGGACGTGTTTAAATGATGTGTAGAAGAACCTAACTAACCTCCAGGAGACAGAAATATTAAGAAGTCTGAGAATCTGTTGGTCCAAAGAGACACACGGAGTAAGGTGAGCAGGAGAAGAATCTCCATGTGAATAGATTCACAGCAAAAATGAAATGTGGCATTTCACATCCCATTCCCTAGTGCACCTGTTGGCTCATCACTTCAGACCTGAGGAAAGAAAGAGAGTTGTTCCACAAGAGGAGGTGAAGAATTGGCATTATTAAAAAAAGTACTGCAAAGTCCTTTCTCTATCTAGCTTCTCTAGTTCCTCTATGAATCTACACACAAATTTGACTAAGAGTGTTAGAAACTCCTTTCTCAAGGGTTGGAAAGCAACTTGCACCGGAGCCCTGTAGAGCAGAGGCAGAAGGAAGACACCAGAGAAAAGAAACAAGAACAGCATGGAAGGAGAGCCCCCAAGGTGACCTAGAGAGTGGGCAGATGTCTACCCCAGACCAGCCATGGCTGCTCAGCACCTCCACAAGGCTGCCAGCAAAGAGACAGTACATGACACCCCAGGGTGCAGGGTGTTTAAAGCGATCTGGGAACCACTGCACAAAGCAGATGGGGCAGTGCCCAGGTCCTGGCAGAGCTGAAGTCAGTAGCTGCCAGCAGAGCAAAAAACCAAGAGCAAAAGACTTCCAATAAATGCAGCCATGTGCCAAGTAAATGTCTGTGCACAGCTGATCAGAGAATCATGAAAGCCTTTGGATTGGAAGAGACCCTTGAGATCATCAAGTCCAACCATAAGCCGAACACCCTTTATCCATTTTTATGGCTTAATATATTCTACTATGTTCTCACATTAACAAGAACACTTAAAGCTGGCATTTGAACAGCGCAAAATTAGCATTGCATCTTAATCTGATATTGATGTAGAGGTATTGCCAGTCTCAACCCACTATCTCAGGTTCCTCTTTGATACTTTAAACCACCTAAAGTCTGCTGAGGGTGAGGAAAAGTGGTTTTGGCTGTGACTAGAATGCATAAATTAAATTCTCTGAGAGCTACCTTGGTTCTGGGAGCTCTACCTGCAATTCGGTAGGACCCTATGTATCCAGATTTCTATATTTATCACTTATGATGGAAAAGGAAGAATCTATTTCAGTGTACACTTTCTAAGGAAACAGAGGAAAGAGAAAGAAAGAAAAGAAAAAGGAAAAGAGAAAAGAGAAGAGAAAAGAAAGAGAGAAAGAAAAAGAAAGAAAGAAAGAAAGAAAGAAAGAAAGAAAGAAAGAAAGAAAGAAAGAAAGAAAGAAAGAAAAAGAAAGAAAGAAAGAAAAAGAAAGAAAGAGAAAGAAAGAAAGAAAGAAAAAGAAAGAAAGAAAGAAAAGAAAGAAAGAAAAGAAAGAAAGAAAGACTAACTCTCAGGAAGAACAATTAATGGTGAAAACATTAAAAGGGGTATTTCCATAGCACAAATGCATGGCAACACCACGCAAATCCTATTTCTTCTTGAAATGGGAATGCATGAGGACAAAAATATTCATTTCTGTCATTTCACAAAAATAAACCCCAACTGGGTTGTTCGGTTTTTTAAAATTATTCTTTATAATATGAATATAACTTTAGCTGGATCAACAATCTCACCAACTTTGCTGAACAACTTCAGCGCATCAGCAGGAAAAAAATGGATTTCCCTTCAATTTGTCATCAAAATCTTCTGATTTTGACTTTTGATTCAAAGTACTTCAACCTAAATTTTGTGGCAATAAATACAATTTGATTGATTACTCCCAAAATATTGACTCAGAAATGAAGTGTTTGCTCAGCGATCACTCTCAGAGCACTCTGAAGT
>VYZT01013838.1:61598-80939 GCA_013400735.1 Pomatostomus ruficeps
CCCTTGATGGATGCCCCCTTGATGGGGTGAGCAGGAGGAAGGCCTCGATGAATCATTTCTGACATTAACCTTGCAGAAACAAATTCCCAAGAGTATTCGTGTTAGTTCTGCTACCGTTGTTTGTGCAAACACTGCTGGACAAAATTCACACCACTATCTTTCTGTGACTAGTTTTGCAAACAAAAGTTCCTCATTGCCATTGCAGGCAAAGTCAATGGAACAGGCAGGGATGAAGGAAAATACACTTTGTTTATTCAAATAGTTAGTGTGTCATTGGAAATATGCATGAAACATTCATAACAGATTTTGGAGTTGATTAAAAAAATAAAAGAAAACATGCACTGGACTAAGCAATGAAACATCACTTTTATTTGTGTAAATAAGCAGAATGTTCCAGACATCCAGCATCTGGCATCTGTACTTTTTGTATGTGTTATTTTTATTGTTAAATTTATATATGCCACAAAATTTTCTCTGCATTTGGTTTTTTGCATAGTGATTATGAGGTAAAGATGGCACAGGGCAGACCTTCTTGGTCTATCATGAGAAACAGTTGGATATGGAAACCTCTGTTTCTGAGGACAGACACAATATGTTGGTAAGCAGCAAGTGCAGGGTACATAGGTGTGTATATATACATATGTATATTTGTGGTTTTAACTTAAAGTTCTCCTAATGATAACCTTGTGCAGAATTTCCATATTTCCAAGAACTGTGGCTGCTTGGCTGAACAACACTGGCTGAGGTCTGCCAGCACACAGGGACATCACATCACCACCACAAACAACTGGCTGAGACCTGATACCCCGCTGATGTCCCAGCAGTGCCAGAACAGGACTTCTAAGTGCTGTCTGTTTCTAACAGAAAATCTTTTCCAACAGTGAGGCCTGAACACTCATTTTTAGATCCTGAAGACCAGCAGAATGCTTCCCAGACTTTGGATGTTCTAGAGTTCCACCATGGAGCTCAGCCATTCCTATTCTCTACTTCTTCTGTTAAGAAAAAAAAAGGATTCTTGTGCTTCTCCCTCTAAATTAAGTAAGAGGCTCTGGGATCCTTTGGGGGCAGGGCTTTTGCCCTGTTCACTGCTTAGGGAAGGCTGTGGGTTGGAGTCTCCCAGAATGTCATGTGAGTGGGCTGCTCAGGCCCACATGGTGATGAGGAACTGTCCAGGGGACTGAGGATATTCCTGCTGTGGTAGCACTGCTCTCTCCCCACGCTGCTGCATGGTCCTGCCCAGCACAGCCCGCACATGGGTCCATCACCCAGGGTTTCTGGCTGATGGAGAAACCTATCCACCTACCCATGGATGGAGAAGGGTGTCCCAAAGCAGCAAAAGCCATCCAGCCTGGGTTGTCCAGCTGCTGTACCTCACACAGCTAAATAACAGCAGCCTGCCCGATCTGGGATGGATCTTCCCACCAGACGTGTCTCAGAGCCAGGGAAAGCTTTATTCCTCTGTAATCTCTGATATCACTCCCTTGGAGGAAGAGGCAAAAAACGTCTTTGACCTTAGCAGGGCCCTCAGTGAACTGCTACACTCATTAATAATAAACAACCACACTTCCCTGACTGCTCCTGTAACTTTTCCCACATGTTAAGCCCCCCAGCAAGGAGCTGGTTCTCAGGGGTCCTTTTTCCACAAAGATAGATTAAAATTCTGCCTTTGACAAATTAGCAGGAAAACTTCCCTGATGTTTTTTTAACAGGTGGTTTTACCCACATCACTGGACTCAAATTCCCTTCGAAATATGTTATTTTTACTTGAGAGAAAGGTGAAAAAAACTGACTGAAACGTGAGAAATCAACATGTGGGCTTGATAGACCTCACTGCCCACTAACCTGCCATCGCTCATTCATCGAGGCAGTTGCAGTGAGAGGGAACGGAGTGATTCTTTTTCCCCTTCTGGGAACACCAATCTGGAGAAAACAATCCCTGTAAGTCTGTGCTCACCATTCAGCAGCAGAGCCAGGGCAGCCCCAAGCCATCAACCACCACTGGACTGTCTCCAGTATATCCCTGCATTGGGAAAGAGTCCAGCAAAAGGCCACAAAGATTATAAAAATCTGGAGCACCTCTCCTGTAAGAAAAGGCTGAGTGTGCTGGGACGGTTCAGCCTGGAGATGAGAAGGCTAAAGGGGGAAACTCATCAATGTAGATAAATACCTGGACAGAAGGTGCAAAGAGGATGGATGGACCCAGATTCTTTCCAGTGGTACCCAGTGCCAGGACCAGAGACCATGGGCATGAACAGAAACACTGGAAGTGTCACTTGAATATCAGGAAACTCTTTTTTTTCTTTTTTTTTTTTTTTGCTCCAAACAAAACCAGTGACCAAACGCTGGGAGAGGTTGCCCATAGGTGCTGTGGACTCTTCATACTTGGAGACAGCCAAAATCAGGTGGGACATGGTCCTGGGTAACCAGTTCTAGATGGCCCTGCTTGGTCAGGGGGGTTGGATGAGATGACACCCAGAGATCCCTTCCAGCCTCAACCATTCTGTGAGCCTGTGACAGCTTGTCCTAGTTTCAAAGACAGGTATTTGCTAAAGAAGGCAGAAGCCTCCTTTAGAATAGGAGAATGTGACCCCCTTCCCTCCGAATTGGCAAAAGTTTGAAATCAAGGGGCTTTCAGGCAATGGTATGAGAAAAGAGGAATAACAGTCCTTTACTAATATATTTTCTANAGGATAGAAGCACCCAGTTGGAGACAGGAGCCTGCAGTGATGGCCGATCCTCCCTAGAGCTCCAGCAGCTTCTGTCTCTCTCCTCTGGATGTCCAGCAGCGAAGAAGGGTACCGTCCAGCTCTGCTCAGCTTTCTTTTAACTTGTCCCCAGTCCCAGTAGTCCTGCCCCCCTCTGAGGGGAAACAATCCCAGCTATCAGGGAGTCCCAGATAAGGGCTAGCCAGCCGCACCCATCTCAGGGTCACCTCTTTGTCTCATCTTAATCACCCCCATTATGGCTTTCCAGTAACTAAGCACTGACCCATTATTGCTTTCCAGTAACTAAGCACTGACCCATTATTGCTTTCCAGTAACTAAGCACTGACCCATTATTGCTTTCCAGTAACTAAGCACTGACCCATTATTGCTTTCCAGTAACTAATCACTGACCCATTATACCCTCCAGCAAGTAGAATGGGGAAAAATTCCAACACAGAGAGCTAAACAAAAAAAAGAAAAGTATTCCAAACCCTGACACAGCTGCCAAAGGTAAGTCTGTAGCTCTGACAGTAAGACAAATCTTTCATTTCCACTCTGAAAACTGATTTTCCCAGTGAACAGAGGACTTTCTCTGTATTCCCAGGTCAATCTTCCTTCCACCCTGCTGATAAGAGAGCATGCTCACCAAATCAGACTGCAAGAGCTGCAAATTCAAGAGGAGCTTCTCATTTCTGAGCAGCCCCTTTCCTTTGGTGGACACAGACTGCTTCAATCCCATGTGTAAACTCCACCATGCCTGCAAGAGGAAGCCTAGGAAAACAAGTCTGCTGTCAGCAGCAGCCTGAATCATGTCTTAAAAATACGTGGGGATCTGAAAACTGAAAATAGGATCAAACCTTGTGTTCCAGTTAGCATCCATCATGATTGCCTTTACATTAAACCAAGAATGAGGAATACTGAACCCATTCTGCTGTCAGTTTAGCTATGCATAAGCAGTGTTATTCTACAGGCAGGAACACAGCCTTATCCTGTCCCTTCTGTAGAGGGAACCAAGAGCATTTCTCCAAGTCCTAGGGTGCTCAGACTATTATTAAATGCTGTAAATGTTCTGTTTGATGGATTGTGTAGAAAGCTTTTCTGTTGAAACAACTGAAGAGGTTGCCCCTCAGGAGTGAAAGGACAGCCTTATCCCAAGGCACAGGCCTGAACACTTGGAAGGAGGAAAGAATTTGTCCAATAAAGTAAGAATGCCTGGAATTTCACCTGGTTTCAGGGTATGCAAATGGAGTCTGCAAGTAGAGAGGGACTGCTCAGAGATGCCATCCTCTCTGCCTCTCTCTTTTCTCTATTCTTGGCATTCAGATCCAGACACCCCTTGCCTAGAAGCAAAAATATTTAGGTATAAGTTCTGACATGGAAAGGACAGTTCTAAGTCTTAAAAATATCACAAAAAATATCAAGAGAAGTTTTTATTCCTCCCGACACAGCTAAAAGAAAATGGTATTTGAAGAACAGGTATCTCTGGCCTCTCTTGATTCAGGGTAGGTTTGGTACTATTTTCTCCTGGTTCAACTCAAAGGGCTGATAATTTTGTAGATTTCTGCTGCTAATTCCTTGTCCAAGGCACATAGGAGCTCACTTGGCTACTGGTCAGTCAAAGGCAAAAGTGTGCTTGGCTCTAAAACCTGTGTTCACTCCACTGACAGCTGTGACCAACTGATGGGGGAGCTGACACGTATTCCTCTACCTGTTCTGTTCCAGCAGCACAGAAGCACTCACTGCCTTGGCTCTTGGCAGATAAGGGACCTGTGATAAGGGGTCTGGCATGTCAGCTGCACATGGTGCACTTCAGCAAGCTGCCCTGCTCACAACCAACTAGCTTTACTTGCAGTTTGCTCTCAGTTGTGTGAGTTGTGCCTCAGCTAGTTCTTCCCTTTGCTGGCATTTTCACAATGCCCCTGAGAAAGTTTGTTCCCCAGCTGTTCTTACTCCCTTCTGCTCTCATACTTTTAAACTACTTTGCTTTATGCAGTTTTGGGGTCTTTTGGAAGAAGGTTCTGAGGCACCTCCTTAGCAGGGCCATCCTACACAGACACACAAAAGGAGATGCTTTAAAAGTTATTCAAGAACATGACAATCTGTGACATGAAGATTTCCATAGACAGTCCCAGCTGGGGCTTCCAAAGGTGTCACTCCCATCTCTTCTTTGCTACTGACGTTCTGCCAGGCTTTTTCACCTCCTGCCAATACATGGCTCTCAGCGTTTGTACTGATTCAAAATTTGCCACCCCCGGCCCTCTTCCTGTGCCTACTCAGGCCTTGTAAATCTTTCACAACATTAACTCTACTGTAAATTTACGAAGATTTGTGACCTTCACCTGTAGTCAATCATTCCCCATGGTCTGATTGATCTTTTTCACCCTGCAGAACCTCCATCACACTGCCATTGGCTGTAAATGATTTACCCAGCACTTGCAGAGCACTGAGTATGCCCTGAGGCATGCACAGCCCACTTGCAGTTCTGTTCGGGTTTAGACTCCCCAGATTTTCTGGTATCTCATGCAGATCTCCTTGCCCTTGTTTTTATCAGCATTTACTTCTCACTTTCAGTACAGTAGGCTGCACTGGAGAGGTTCTGGACATAAACCTTGAATTTGCATTTTTCACTTTACATAGAAGTTCAAAGTGAGCAGTAGTATGTGTGGATGGAACACTGTAGATCATTGTCATGCAGTTTTGGGAGTGTGCCCTATTTAGAATCATAGAATCTTAGAACCATTCAAGTTGGAAAAGACCTCTAAGATCATCAGGCCCGAACATTAAACCAGCACTGCCAGGTCATTAAACCAAGTCTCTAAGCACCACATCTTCACTTTTTAAATAACTCCAGGAATGGTGACACCACCGCTTCCCTGGGTAGCCTATTCCAGTGCTTGAAACTCTTGCAGCGAGGATATTTTCCCTCATATCCAATCTAAAGCTCTTCTAGAACCACCTGAGATCATTTCCTCTTCTCCTATCACTTGTTACCTCGGAGAAGGGACAGACCCTCACCTGGCTGCACCCTCCTTTCAGGTGGCCATAGAGAGTGATAAGCCTCCTTTTCCCCAGGCTAAACACCCCCAGCTCCCTCAGCCACTCCTCATCAGACTTGTGCTCCAGACCCTTCCCCAGCTCCATTGCCCTTCTCTGGACACACTCCAGCCCCTCAATGTCTTTCTTGCAGTGAGGGGCCCAAAACTGAACACAGGATTCAAGCTGTGGCCTCACCAGTGCCAGATACAGGGGGACAGTCACTGCCCTGGTCCTGCTGGCCACACCATTGCTGATCCAACCCAGGATGCCATTGGCCTTCTTGGCCACCTGGGCACATGCTGACCCATGTTCAGCTGCTGCAGCACCCCCAGATCCTTTTACCCTGGGCAGCTTTCCAGCCATTCTTCCCCAAGCTGGTAGTGCTGCCTGGGGTTGTTGTGACCCAAACAGATCCATGCTAAGTACAACCAGACCTAGAGAGAACGTCTTGTCTCTGTCCATGGCTCAAGTGCAGCTCTCCATGCAGCTCCCAAACTAAAGAGGAGAGATTTAGATTGGATATTAGGAAGAAGTTGTTTACTCAGTGTAGTGAGACACAGGCACAGGTTGCCCTGTGGATGCCCCATCCCTGGAAGTGTTCAAGGCCAGGTTGGATGAGGCTTGAAGCAACATGGTCTAGTGGAAACTGTCCCTGCCCATGTCAGGAGGAGTGGAACTAGATGATCTTTAAGATCCCCCTCAACCCAAAGCATTTTATGATTCCATGATCACTGGGGATGACCACAGCATTTGACCTAAAACGCGTTTAGGACCCACTCTGGATGCCTGCAAACTAGAAGTGTAATGTTTCACTTCCCAGCACTGCTGTGTCTAGGCCCCTTAGGCTTTTGTGTTCATCATGTAAACTGGTTTCAAGGTGTGCAGATGGGTTTTTGTGTGATTACCACATGCCCACTGCAGGGAGGGCTGGCTCACAGGGACTGCTGGAGTGTGAATCGGGAGGGTGACACTGGGAAACAGGATTCCTCTAAAGGTTTGCAGGGAGTCTGAGCAGAGCAAAACTTCCTTAAATATGCAGAGATCCTTTGAAAATGTGTTATGGTGCTCCCGCTGGTGCTCTTACAGAAAGCTGATGCCCTTTCTTTTATACTTCGTGGCATCTGAAGCCCTATGAGATGGTCTCCAAGGGCCGTGGGAGCCGTTCCTGTCCACCTAGGATCTCGCGTGTGTCACCACTAGGTGTCACGGCTGTCCCACAGAAGCCATCCTGTCCCACAGCCCTGGAAGCAGCCAGGATCCCTTGCAGCTGCCGGGAAACCACACAGTACTCATAAAAACCCTGCAGAGGAGGCAGAGCCCGAGCCTGGCTGTACCCTGCCTCCATGGAGGACACCAAAGCTGGGAGAATTTAGGGTGTCACCAGAGCCATGGGCTGGCTCAGCACAGCCCAGTGAGGGGAGGGAATTGGAGATGCAGGACTGACTTTTCAGATTGACTTGAAAAAGTGTATTCACAAGGCAAACCATGTCATAAACAGTCTACATTCCCCAGATGTCCCAGTGTACAGTCTATGCACATGCTCCAGGAAAATTAGTATTTCTTTCACATGACTAATGGATGTTGTAGCAGGTGCTTCTGGTCAGGTTTCACAGATGTCCTACAATGGTGTTATTAAGTCTTAAACTCTTTCCCTTCCTGTGGTGTATTTCCAAAAACAGGCTGCCTCAGTTTGTGTTTAAGCACTGTATGCTGCTTTGGGCTGGGATAGTTTTTTCTATAGTAGCTGGTATGGGGCTAAGGTTTGGATTTGTGCTAGAAACAGTGTTGATAATTCAGGGATGTTTTAGCTCTTGCTAATACTTGAGCAGTGCTCAACAAGGAGTTGAAAGAGGACATAGCTGGGGCAACTGACCCCAACTGACCCAAAGGATAACCCAGACCAAATGATGTCACACTTGGCAGATAAAACTGGTGGAGAAGAAGAAAGTGTGGGACATTCAGAGTTGGGACATTCAGAGCGATGACATTTTTCTTCCCTAGTCATGTATGACGGAGCATTGCTGTCCTGGGAATGGCTGAACACCTACCTGCCCCTGAGAAGTGGTGAATGAATCCTTATTTTGCTTTTTCTTTACCTATTAAACTCTCTTTATCTCAAATTATGAGTTCTCTTACTTTTACTCTTCCAATTCCCTTCCCCATCCCACCAGGGGAGGATGAGCAAGCAACTGTGTAGGGCTGAGCTGCTGGCTGGAGTTAAACCACAGTATTCTGCTTCTCCACAAAAGGAAAAGTGACAAATGTTTTACATGCAGTAATTTTATACCCAGGTCATAAATCCAGCATTTCTGAGAAATAGTCCCTAAAAGCATTGAGGTTTATATCATCAAGTGTTCAGCCAGGCTACGCTGGAGATTTCATACAGCTAGGCTGTGTCTGTGAGAAAGGAGGCAACTCATTTACTCCATTCCTGAAGCTTTCTCTTCCTTGCTACCAAGCAGCCTGCAGATCTCCTGCTCTCTTTTAACACTGTCCACATGCCTACATTCAGCTAGCCCTCTGTTTACTTTTCTACTGCTGGAGCTGGGATTACCCTGACTGGGAGGCTGTGTGGATCAGTTGCTTCCCATTGTGATCTGCATCATTAGTAAAGCTTTGTTTGGGGGTCTGTTTTCAAGATGACATGTGGGAAATGCACACCGCCTCCAGTAATGTAAATTAATAGCAATTGAGCTGTATGAGAGGTTCCCTGTGAGCTGCCCTGCAAAAACAGTCCTGCAGCACATGTCAGGAGTCATTAACACATCAGCTGCACCACATCCAATGCTCTGAAAAAGATTTAGGAGGAACTAATCCCTCCAGTGGCAGAGCTCTGTTGGCCTTTGGCAGAGTTACATCATGGGTGAATTTAGCCTCCATTGTCCAACATCAGACAGACTTGGCACCATAGGAATCAGGATGACAATAGCAGATGAGCTTGACACGCCTGAGCATCACTTTTTCCCATCCTCCTGTCATTTCAGAGGGAGTACCTGAGCCCACTCGGTTATCAGACCATGTTCAGAAAACTGAAGTGAGCACAGGGAGCACACAGTGGGCTGCATCCTGGCATAAGCCTTCAGGCAACCTAGCAGAATTTCTGTCTTCTAATTACACACATAATTTCTGATGACAACTTCATGAAATGACAAATTATTTTTATTTTCACTCATGAATCATTAAATGGGTTCACTACTTTGGTTCACTGTGATTTGGCCTACAAGGACAGGAACTGTGGCACAAAAGAAGAGAGCAGGCTATCATTTCACAATGCAAGCACAGGATGCATTCAGCGTCAATAATTTGTATTTGCACTTATGGTGTTTTGCCAAGAGTTTTGGTGGACTGCAAGAGGAGGTGTGCTGCCTTTAGCAGAGAATGGAACACCCATTTGGGTGTTATTCACAGTCCTGTTAAGGGGTGACCATCAGCCAGTCATTTAATCTCTCTGCACCTCTGAGCATCACTCCTCCTTTCCACTACCTTTTTATCTGACAGGCTGTCTTTCTTTTTCTGCTCCTAAAGAACCTGGTGCGGTCTCAGCTGGGGCCACCGTGTGTGTCAGCGATCTGATAGCACAGCAAGCTCCTCTGATTTGGAAGCACTGGTGGGTGTTTGTCTTATGCAGGAGCCAGGATCCCAGGGCATTATCTTTGTATGAAAACAAGAGAGTTTGCAGATCTGTTTGGATGACTTCACACAGGAAATGCACAGAAGTCAGCGTTAGAGGGATAGGAGAAGTGAACAGAACTTGCTGTACTCCACTCAGGGAACAAATTATCAGAAGTCTGCAATTAAACTTGCAGCAGGAAGCCTTCTGGGGTAGGGTTGCTTTCTATACCAAGTACTTGACAGTGAAAATTGAAGTCTGTTGAACTTTGCTACATAACTATACATGTGTTTCTTTTAACTTATGAGTCGTACAGTCCATTTTACTTATTTATGTGAGAGGAACCTTTAGGAAGTGATTTAAAAAGCAGAAGTGTGGCTACTGATGATGCTAAACATACCTGTCTACAAGAAAACTCATAAAAATATTTGGGAAGAAATGCGTTTTACATGCGGACTGTGTTTATTAATTTTATGACAATGTAACTTGACCAGAATAGCCTTACATCTTTAGAAATTAATTATGCTATTTAAAGGCAACTGGTCCTCACATTAAGCAAACACAATGAAAACTACAACGTACAAATGCTCAAGCTCTCCTTGGGGTGTTTTAATCCAGTGTGGGCAGCCAGTCCCTTCATGAGTTTTTATCATTGCCAGACTTGAGTCCCTGTACTATGTCTGCAAAATCCTATCTGTCAAGACTCAGTGCCAAATATCACTAAGCAAAGCCACTTGTCTAGAGGCCCAGGAACCGTCAGACTCATCATAGAGAATACAACTAGGTAAGAGCCTGTGCTCTTCCTGGAAATCAGCTCTATGTTTGTGTTGCTAACACAATTTAGGTGCTTGAACAAATTGTTTAGAAAAGTAGATTCCATTTCCAAAGCTGAGGACATGAAGAGAGTAAAACAAAGATTTTTAATTTTTTTTAGGCAGCAGCCAGGGACAGAACTCAAACTAGTCAGTAATTACCCAGTTATGATCATGGTTATTATCTGAGGATGGGAAAACCCTGCTGGTATGAACCCTTTTTGCATGTCTTTTGTGCTCAAATCCATAAAACCTCTTAAAATTTTTTATAAACTTCTCAACTTCAGCATGGGATCACTGGTCAAAACTGATTGACTTTTTTTTTTTAAGAGAGTTTAAATTTACGTCATTCCATCCAGCCTGAGGATATACCAGAATACAAAAACACCAGACAATAGTTGTCACAACCAACACCCACCCACAATCTCAAAAGCAGAAAAATTAAAATTTAGCCTGAATTAATAGAGCCCACAATGTATGAAAAGCAAAATTGCCCTCAACATGAGGTCTAAGAGCATCTTTCAAACCTGAAACTGTGTCATATTTGTCTAGAACCTCTTGATACGAGTATGTAAAGTTCTGGACAGTCTGCTTCACAGCCTGGCATAATGTTGATCAGCCTGATTCACTGTGAGAACGAGAATTAGAATTCGTATTTGAACATTTATTGCTTGTGAGAGAAAAGCAGCTGGGCAGATCATGCTTAAGAGGCATTGCTAGGACTGCTGGGATGGGACAAGCCTTGCCAAGGGAATAAGACCTCAAGGCTTTGGATGAATGTCCTTCTTGGGAGCTTCTCAAGTGAGATCTATTTAATGAGATATTAGAGGTCAGAGCTGAAGGGTGGAGTCGGGTGAGAAGGAAGGCAGGCAACAGCAGAGGTTTTGCACCACACCACACCACTTACGGGTAATTGTTTTATTATCCAAAGGACTGAATTGCTCCATGGCAGCCATGACCACAGAGGAGACTGGAGAGAAACCTCCTTTCCTGGCAGTTCAGGCTGCAGTGCTGAGCAACTGGTGTCATGCAAATGTAAAATAGGAGACTTTGACAGGGTTTGTGCCTTCCTTCCATTATAACTATGTTTTTATTCATTTAGTCAAATTACCTACTTATCTGTGGGATTTTCCACAATGTCCCTGAGAAAGCTGCACAATTGACACAAGGACCAACCAACTCAGATCAAGATGCACTGTCCTTAGATCAAACCCCTCCAATGCCAGCCTTTATGATACCATTGTGCCAGAGAAACACAAGCAGCACTCATTATGGTAAAGAATTTTTCTGTTTTTCCTCTTTTAGAAGAAACCATGATTCTAACTATTGGAAGGAAGCTGTTAACACAGAAGAACATGGGAAAAAATTTAATCTCTGACATAATTTCAGGAGAATTTCACTAGAGATTTTTCTGGTTTACATACTTTTATTCTGGAAAAAAATAAAGTTCAATGAAAACATTTGTATCCAGAGAAGACATTCTTTGCTGAAACAGCCCTAGGTTTAGGTATCAGCATCCCTGCAACTGCAACTTAAACAGTGTTAAGAAGAAGACTTACGTTTATAAATACAAATGTATACATATAAATACATATTTTACCTGTGTGTTTTTCAAATAAAGAAGAAAGGCTTCCCACATACACAGTAGACAACCCAGGGAATTCAAGGTTTTCCATGACAGCTGCTTTTATTTATCCCTGTCATACCTTTGAAGGTGTTGGTTTCATCCTGAGCATTGGTGAAACTCTGAATATTTTTCTAAGTTGGAAAAAACTTTCTTCTACTGAATTTTAAATATATATGATCCACATAATTTATATGGGAATGAGCTGGAGGTTCAAGTTCTGACTGTCACAGAGTCAGAGCAGTCAGTCATGCTACACTTTGTGGGCAGATTTGGGGTCAGCTATAAGCACAATGCACCCAGCAATTTCCCCATTTGTTGCCCATGAGCCATGCACCCAACAGATAGGCTGGACCATTCCTGAGCTGTTCTACATGTAAATTTGGGATAACCTTCAAAAGCACCAGGCAGCCTATGAAATGCTGCATTGTTGCATCATCCCAGGTAAGTTTTTCAAAATCTGCATCTGTCACCTATAAAACTGGGACAGAAGAGCTTGTTTTCTCCAATTTGGGTGTTTGCAGACTAGAGGGTGTTTGAGATAGAATTCACCTCAAGCCATGGGATATATTTAAGGCTGGCCAAGAAACATTTTTCCTGTCCTCTGTGAAAATACTTACAGTTCACAATGTTTCCAATCTCTCACTCAGGCAAAACAAACACTTCTGGAGGCAGAGGGAAACCTTGACTGGCACAACAACCTCAAGGCATTGTTACAGCAGATGACACAAACCTCAGGTGAGAAATTCTTCCTCATGGGAAGATCATTTCTGCTCCTGGAGAGTTCAGTATGGGGTGCGTTAGTTACCAAGACTTCCTGCTCCTCCCACTCCACCTAATGAAGAAATCTCACCTTACAGCACTCTGAGCTTTTACTGTTCATATGCCACTTCCCTTCAAACCTCGGAGAAAATTAACTTAATAGGAAGACTCAGGGCTTTTGCTCTGTTGCATTTCAGGGGCAGCCAGCAGGAGAGAGATGCAGAAGCCACAAGCATTAGGAGCTTCATGGTGCAGGTCTCCCCCTTCTGCTTATCTCAGAAGTACTTGAGTATAGGATGTTGCCTGCTTCTCTTGCCTGGGAGAAAAATCCCCACATGAAAAATCAATAAAGAAACAAGCTGCTAACAGGGCTAACCCCAAGCTAGTCAACAGAAGAGAGACTCCTGGCTCTAGCAGTCAGGCTGTCGTGGTGTGTTGGATATTTCTGCTTAAATTTCGTCTGCACTGTGCTGTAGCACCTATATTATTCACAGTTTCTGTGTAGTAATGATGGGACCTTGGCAGAAACAGTATTAGGGGAACAGTGGTGGACACATCAAAGGAGCATGATAAACTTAATTTTATTTAATATATTTCTCCAGCAGGATTTGTTTGCCTCTTCAGGGCCTGTAATTAACCTGAAATGAAAAATCAGACATTCCTGATGTTCCATGAACTCAGATTGTAATCTGATTTTCAATTTTTTAATCAAATTTTGACTAATAAAGAGTGGCTGAATAATATTGTTTTTACTTGGTCCTTCTCCACATCTGTAGGAAGAGCACTCATAATCTATAGAGGTATAAAATGATCTTTTTTTTCTGGAAGAGAAAAGGTTATCTGCAGCTCAAGTTATCCATCTGCATTTTATTAGAGCAAAGAGACAAAACCAAGATTTCCAGCCAAAATCAACAACCTTGAAAAATACAGTTCTGTTCAGCAGCTTAGTCATCCTGTGTGTTGCCCATTCGATTGGGTTTTGAGCAAAACAAAGAACTAAAAAGAATAGTGTGCATTGCCTTAGGATTTCTACCAAAGTCTGTGAGGGAAGCCAGAGAAAAAATTACTCGCACGCTGGGAAGAATTCCACCTGTTCCCATCCAAATTATGTTTTCCTGTCAGGCTGGAAGCAGCTGATGCACTGGTTCCCATGGGAATATTTTCATCCTGAACAAAATACACATTTAAAGCCACTTCCTGAGTTTGTCCTACTTATTGTTTGCATTATGGGCTGCCCTCTAACCATCACAGAGCCTGGTACAGCATAAGCCTTCTGCACCCCCAGACTTCAGTGCTGTTCCCAATTTTTAAGGAAATGAAAGCTTACTAATGTAAGAAAGGCATTACTATCTCCAGGACTGGGAAAGCCATTGAAAAGATCCCCTGTGAAAAGGGGTTCAGTGAGAAACAGGAACAAGGAGAAATGGATTTGCTTGAAGAGATACATTAAAGACCTTGAAATTCCAAACAAAACCATGCCATATAAAAAAATTGTCACAGAATGTCTACATTAATGGTCTAAAATTCACTACCTAGAGATACTTCATGAATGCTTCTTCCAGTAATCGAGAATCAATTATTAAAAAGCTAGTTGATTATGAATAGAAGAATACATCAGTAATTAAAAATCACACCACCACTGCATCCCAGTCCCCACTACAGACATCTCTTCCTGTGCTACAAAAAGAAATGGAGATAGGGATTGACTATAAGCAGGCAGATTTCATAGGCACTTTTCCAAGCTGTTCCTCCAGATGCCTCAGAATGACAATTCTGTGGCTGTGAATCAGCCTTGAACACAGGGAGCCAATAAAGTTGCTCCATTGCATTCCTTTGTCGGTGTCTGAGTGATTGGTGAGGAATGGTAGCAGCAACACTTTCCTGCATCACCCTCGATGGCAAGTGAGAGAATTGGGCATGAAGCTGGAATTCGTGGACATGTCTGCACAGACTCATACAGACAGATGTGAGCATGCCTTGCTATGCTCTGAACTAGCCAAGTATCAGTAAGATTGTTGTGATTTTATTGTGCCAGATCTGTATCCATCTCTATGGATTTCTGTGATTATCTTCTGGCATCTATTTTGGATATTACCACCAACTCATCTGCATGATCAGCATTTCAGACTTACTTAAAAATGCAAAAATAAAGACCATTTTATATTTTTGGATAATTAAGAATTGTGTTATATTCTACAATTCCTCCATTTGCTGTTGATGAAAGGAAGGCATTTCACTTGTTCAGTCCTAACAACTGGAATATTGCGGAACGTTCCTACACAGTTGTTTTTCAAATAGAATCAATTGTCTTTAAAAGTGGATCCAATGAGCCTTTAGCTTAAAGTCATGAATCTCTGTTCATAACATAGATTTGAGACAGATGTTTTACATTTTTCATGCCTGAGTCATGAGCTGAATGTCTGACTATTGACCCACGTTTTGGAGTGAATACGTCAAGAAATCCTTTGCGGTAACTGTAGTTTCCTGTCAGATGGAAAAATGTTGGAAACTCTTTCTCATGAACTTCTGTCCCTCACTGGCTCTATTTCCTGTCCAAGACCTTACTAAGTGGGTTGGCATAGTGACAAGCTTTATCTAATATGCAATCACCGATTAGGGAAAAAGGGAATGTCAGTGGCAGTTTAGACAAACTGTACGAAAACTTTTTTCCTGGCACACTTTTTTAGGCATGTGGTGAAAGAATCTAATTACAATTTGTGCATCGTTCAGGCTAGTGTCCTCAGAGCAGTTATTAGCTGAGATTTCATTTGTACTTGGCAATATTTGCATCTCAGATGTACTTGAGCATATAAAGGTTTGTAGTGGTAAATAAGAAAAAAACAACATTATTCTCTATAAACACAAACACTCTGACTGTGCACAGAAAACTCTTCTCTGTTAAGAGGTATTAAGCAGCTGTTCACACCAGGTCTATCCCCTCCCATTCCCTATATAGCAGGTTGCTTTTATAAATGCACGTGTTACTGTACAGACTGTGACCTCATGTAATGACAAGGCCATTTAAATCCCTCAGCAGAACTGGTCTAGATGTGATCTAAGTTCCAGCTTGCAAAAGAGACCGAACAGTTTTGCAGGTATAAAGACAAGACATAACAGCATGGAAAAAACAGATTATATACTAGGAAAAAATTCTTTGCTGTGAGGGTGGTGAGGTACTGGCACAGGTTTCCCAGAGAGGTTGTGGATGTCCCATCCCTGGAAGTGTTCAAGTGCACGTTGAATGGGGCTCTGAGCAACCTGGTCCAGTTGAAAGTGGCCCTGCCCATGGCAGGGGGATTAGAACTGGATAATCTTTAAGGTCCCTTCCAACCCAGGCCATTCTATTGTTCTGTGATGTTCAGGGAGAAAGAAATCTTCAAGGGTTTGAGTTTGACCAATCCCTTGCTGGTGTAGAGCCAAATACCAGTACTTTCATCCACTAATTTCTCTTGTCCTCAAACAGATAATGGTGAGCATGAAGGTGAAGATGGCAAGAAAAGTTGAAAACATCCAATAGCTCTGCCCAGGTTCTCAGGATATAATGCAATCATATCTTTTCTAAAATTTGTCACATAGCATTTGTCAACAAAGCAAAAATAATCATAGAATCATAGAATAGTTTGGGCTGGCAAGAACCTGTAAAGGCCATCTAGTCCAATCCCCTCGCCATGGGCAGGGACACCTTCAACTAGATCAGGTTACTCAGAGCTTTGTCCAACCTGACCTTGAATGTTTCCAGGGATTGGGCATCCACCAGAAATCTAGGTACCACCCTCAATATAAAAATTTTCTTCTGTATATCTAGACTCAACCCACCCTCTTTTAGTTTAAAACCCTTATTCCATGTCCTCTTGCATCAGGGTCTGCTAAAACATCGGTCCCCATCCTTTCTACACATTCTCCAGAAGTACTGGAAGGCAGGAATAAAGTCTCCCTGGAAGCTCCTCCAGGCAGTAATAATGTGGTTCTCAGTGCGAGGGGTATAACTGCACCGAGAGGCTCTGTAGCAGCACCCCAGCTGTGGTTGTCGCTGCAGGGCTGGCAGCAGGAGACATCTAGTGGTGTTTAGCTGTAAATATAGGAATAAACAGCAGCCCGTGCATCGTTCTCCTGGCTCCAGAGTAAGGTTGCCTTGTTCAAGCGCTGCAGGAACAGCTGTGTGCTTTCAGGAGACATTTGTACTCCTGCTCTTTGCAGCTCCACAACATACATCTGCACTGCACAGAAATGAGGTATTTATGTACACTGGCTAGAGGGAACAGCTATAATTTGGATACTTAGGTATATGTGGAGGAGGAAATCTACTACAAACTTTTCTTTTAATGGAGCTATGAACTAAGCTGATCTAAAAGATCACTTGTAGTTTTTTCTTACAAAATTACAGTGCTGAGGTGTATTATAAAATCTGAACTAAAACTAAATAGCTGCAAACAATGCATAAAATTATGCTACCCCTTGGGATGAGACACTGCTGCAAAAATTCACTGTCACACTCCCAGCAACATCACTATCACTTGCATGTATATGCCTTTATAAGTCCGTCCATGTGAGAGTACAAGACTTACTCTAAGTCCGTACAGAGAAAGCTTCACATAATGCCTTTGCTGTATAACTGGAGAAGGATGGCTCTTTTATTTGTTTATTTATTTATTAAAAATTTACTTCAAAAATGGAAGTGAGGAGGGCCACTGAAAAGGCTGTTTTTTGTTTAGCTGTGAAAAGCATACCTTTGGGATGGATTTTCAGCATCATACCCCTTTGACCCTGAGCCAGAAAAGCACAGGAGTCTGAGGCTGAAGTTAAATATGTACTTATGTGCTTTGTTGAACTAGGGCCAGAATGCTGAGTACTCTGAACAGTCAAATCTCCAGCACAAAAATGACACCAAAAGGTCACCAGGAGCTCCATCTGTGTTCTGAGAATTTATTTCTCTACTCCTGGAAAATAAATTGGAGTACTGATCAGAAACCAATCAGTAGGTTGAAATCAAATGCATATGGCAGACTCTTTGGTGAAGTTAATGTTGTCAGCATGTCGTGAATTTTGCACAGAATATCCAGCCTGGTAAAGTAGAATTTTTTAAATTATCCTATTCCAGAAACAAAAACTATTTGACACTTGATTTCACAAATTGGCAAAACTCATATAAAAACATTTTTCTTGAAATCACTGCTTTTCATTTTGTTTCTTATTTTTGAAACAAGAAAGAAAAAAACCCATCCAATTCAAGCTGCATGTTCCAGTGCTGCCTCTTGGATATTATAAACAACACTTTGTTTGGACTGAAATATTGATTTACAATAGTAAGAGAATGCCATATCCAAGTAAAAGAAAGTGCCAAATATCAGGATACCCTAACCCTAAAATTTATGTTATGTGAATGATGTTCTACCAGACCATCCCTCTCTTTTTTCATCTGATGCCCAGTGTCTCTTGCCCGCCCATCATGAATCACTTTGAAGAGTCTGGCTGTGTCTTCCTGACTACCTCCTCATAGATATGGAAAGGCTGCTATCAGGCACCCCCAAAACCTACTTTTCTCTGGGCTGATCAAGCCTGTTTTCATCTGCCTTCCCTCACACAATGTGTGATCCATGCCCCTGATGTTTTTGATGACTTCCCAGCTGACTTGCCCAAGTTCATCACTCTTTTTCTTTTACTGGGGTCCAAAAACTGGTCACATCACATTGTTCCATGTGTGGTCTAACAAGAGATTGGCAGAAAGGAATAGTAACAACTGCCCTCCAGTATCTAGCTACACTTCTGTTAGCACAGTACAATATCCTGCTAGTTTTCATTGCTGCCAAGGCACATCACCTACTTACACCTGGGCTGTTGTCGACCAAGGCCTCCTAGGACCTTTTCAGTGTAACTGTTTCCCAGTCAGTTATGTCCAGTCTGCACCACTGCAATGAGTTCTTCCTTCCACGGGGCAAGACTTTACAGCTATCTTTGTTCAATTTCACAGCTTTCATGTTGCCCTGTTCCTCCAACCTGTCCAGGACTTTCTGAATGACAACCCTGTTCCCAAGCACACCAGCTGCTCTTCTCCTGATCCTCCCCTGGCTTAGTGTACCTGCAAAATTGATCAGGTACATTCTGTCTTCTCTTCGAGGTCATTGACAGAGATTTTAAAAAGGATACATCTCAGGACAAAGATCTGGCTATCTCCAGTTGTAACCAGCTTCCAGGAAGAGTACAAACAAACCCTTCCCTAAGACTCTTTAACCTAATGGCCCACCTGGTTATTCAGCCTCACACTGTAATCCACCAAGTCAGAACTTAATAACTCAGCTTGAAAAGAAGGATGCTGTGACTGTGTCATATGTCATAAGTCTTGATGAAGTCAAGCTAGACCACACCATTCTTTCTTCATCCTCAGGCCCAGCTGCATCATCTTAGAAGTTAAAAGTGGTCTAACACTAGACAAACCCATAAAATATATATGACCTTTCTCTACTATCCTACTACAACATTGAGTCACTTAGATGCAAGAAGGACTATTGGAACATTCTGAGTTCATCTTTTTTCTGTTATGAACTTGGTACACAAGTAAAGAGCTGACACAATGTCAATTTTTATAGTGAGTGAGGCAATTTATTTCACTCAGAAGACCACTCTGGAGACTCCGAAGCATGGCTGCAGTATCTTCAACTGAACATTTCTATCTCTGCATCTCATCAGTGATGTTTTTTAATGGACATAATATCATGTGATTGGAGACATTAATTCCATACTTTGCTTTCCTTTTTAGTTCTTGAAATTAAAACTGTGCCCTCATTAACAGAAGGC
>VYZT01013838.1:83458-104521 GCA_013400735.1 Pomatostomus ruficeps
TCTCCTCTCCTCTCCTCTCCTCTCCTCTCCTTTCCCCTCCCTTTTCTTTTCCCTTTTCTGTTGGAGCAGCCTCAAAGAGAAACTTGGGTGGGAGCAAATCAGTTTTAATTTGGACATTTGGTTTGGAAATGCTCATGTGTTCTTTGGCAAAGGCTAAATGCCTTGCGTTGGTTCTCCCTTTTCACTGGTTGGGCTCTGCCATACATAAACCTGGTGTTTACACCCTGCAATTATGCATGAGTGTAAGAGCAGGTGCTTCCAGCTGGCCCCTGCTGCCCTCCCTCTCGGCTCATTCCCCACAGTCAGTATGGGAAACTGCCAGGGATAAGGTGATGAGGATATACACAGCATGGGGTGAACCTTCCCTGGCTTCCAAACCAACCCTGGCCTCCTAAGCCAGCAGCCAGGACATAAACCTGGCAGAAGTGCTAACAGCTCAGTGCAATTCACTTAGTAGACCTAGTAGAAGAGAAGATCAGTTTAGACCCTTACCATTCTCTCTGATACTTGTTGTAGGAAAGCAGAATTTTGTGGGTTTTGTATCAATGGGCCAGACAAAGCATTATGGTTTGAGCAGGAAGAAATCAAGTGACACACTTTGGAAAATGTTTATAGAGAGTGGCAAATAGAGAAAAATCCTTTGGACCCTGTGTCAGAGACACACATCCTTTCTTGATGCTGTATGCACTGCTTGGATTTTTAAAGTGGCCAAGGGAATGGTACAGAGTTTTTGGTGCATCATGAGCCCTTCCACTGGGCTTGCACCTATGGTGCAAGTGCTGTCAGTACCAGATCATCAGAGAGCTGAAATTTAGAGCATCTATTAGGGAAAGGACCACTGTTAAGTGCTACTCACAAAACAGTTAGCTACATTGAAATAAATCTTTTTTGGACTAATTTGTTCCGGAGATCGGTTTTGGACTAATTTGTTCTGGAGGTGGTTGAGGCTACACTTATGCAGCAATCAGAGTCCCAGTTACTGTATGCTGATCTGGCAGCAGGTTAAAGGGTCTTACTATTTAAGAAAAAAATAACTCTCTACATACTTAGTGCACTTTTTCTGACAAGGAGTTAAAAGGTTCAAGATGCTGCAGTTCATTTCAATGTTGCAGATCTGAGCAGAGCAGACTGCACTGGTTTCCTAAAATCTCCTAAATCTGTGATGACATGTTCAGTGATTTCACTGAGGCTGGGATTTTGCCCTACTGTGTTAACTGGGTGACTCTTTTCAGACATATGAGTACAGTTGAAAATACAAAGGATAATACAGTGGTATTATCACTGCCCAAGAAAGCACTGAGCAGAAATGGCACTAGTCCATCCATTGAGAGAGCTTAGTTGCCCAGGACAAGACTGCCTAGCTCAATTACAGCATCAGAGTGACAGAGCTGGGCTGATCCTGTTGCCAGGGCCATATTGTGCTGCCCTCCATGACACACAGAGGTTTGCGCTGCTCAATTTCATAATCAAAGCTTTTTTTATTTAAAATTTTTTCTCACCTATTTGCATGACTCATAGAAATAACTTTACATATTTATGTATTATGTAATCTATATGTATGAACTAGTTAGTTTATTCTGAATGAAGACAGTGCTCTGTGAGCCATAAAAACAATGAGTTTTAGAATCATGGAATCATTTAGGTGGGAAAAATTTTTAAGATAATTACTTTCAACTGTTAATCCAGCACTGCCAAGTCCATCAGCAAACTATGTCCCTAAATGCCACATCTACACATCTTTTAAATACCTCCAGGGATGGTGACTTCCTCACTTCCCTGGGCAGTCTGTTCCAGTGCTTGACCACCTCTTCCATGAAGAAATTTTTCCTTATGTTCAATCCTGGTGCAACTTGAGGCCATTTTGTCTTGTCCTATTGCTTGTTGCATTGGATATCAACCCCCACCTGGCTGCTCCCTCCTTTCAGAGGGTGTAGAGAGCAGTAAGGTTTCCCCTCACGCTCCTTTCTCCAGGCTAAACACTCTCAGCTTCCTCAACTGCTCCTGAAAAGACTTGTGCTCCAGACCCTTCCCCAGCTCCATTGCCCTTCTCTGGACACACTCCAGCCCCTCAATGTCTTTCTTGCAGAGAGGGGCCCAGAACTGAACACAGGATTCAAGGTGTGGCCTCACCAATGCCCAGTACAGGGGGACAATCATTGCCCTGGACCTGCTGCACACACTATTGCTGATCCAACCCAGGGTGCTTTTGTACATAAACCAGGATGCTCTTTCCTTGCATCTCAAGGCTGGGTGGTGCTAACATCTTAAAAATGAAAGAGTTTTTGACATCCAGTCATCTGCTGAAGGGCATCTCAGAAACAAGGATCTCTCATTGCTTTTAAACCATATTTTTGACTTTCTAAGGTATTTTAAAAGTACCTTGAATCAATCCTATAGTTATCCTCATGTAAATCAGACTTAGTGAGCTGAGAGTGTAAAGGTCTCCTATCCCTATGTATATCCCATCTCAGCTGTCACAACAGTTCATGTGTCATTTGTAACCCACAACACACCTTGCAATGAAAGGAGAACTGTCCTATGAGAACCTCGGTACCTCATTTTCCCCAGTGATATGTCCAAGGTCATACCAGAAGTTTGTGGAGTGTAAGGGTACACCAACACTCCCAAATAAAGGAGGATCAGAATTCAGGCTCAAGCACTGAGCTCTTGGTCAGCCTCACTGCTTAGCTGGTAGTCCTGTCCCTGTGTTATCCTTGCTTTTCAAGAATAAGCTACCACTTAATATGAAAAAGCATTGCAGCAGTGTATCTTGATTTCATCACAGAGGTATATTTGATGGTTATTTTGATGATCACTGTAGATTCAGAAGTAAATTCAGCATTTTTAAAAACATTAAACTTTTTTAAACTATGAAAAGACAGCACAATTTTGTAAAATACTGCAGATTAATTACATAAAGTTATCTTTTATGTTCCTTGTATATTTTAAGAAAAAAATCATTCAGACTCAGCCATAGGTGTATGATCCTCTTCAGTTTGCTTTCAGGGGAGGGAGGAAAAATCTCATTATGGATAAAGAAGCTCTCAAATAAACTAAATACTGGGCTAGGGGAAAAAAAGGGTCTGAGTAAATAAAAGAAACCATGTTCTAGCAGATGACTTTCTTGGCTGGGAAGAAACCTAACTAGACAGATATTAGGCAGCAGCAGAGACTGCAGCTGAACAAGCAAATTTACAACAAATGACCTTACACAGATTAACTTGAGATAACTGCAAACCCTCTGATCATCCTCAGCCTACCTTACTGTTTATTTACCATTTCTAACCTCCAAGAAGTAATTACTGGCAATCTCTACCTCATCAGAGTCATCAGATTTAGATTCCCATCCTAAATCCAAAGCACAGAACCATGCCAGGTACTAGGAAGAAAATTAACTCTATCCCAGCTGAACCCAGGACAGTGAGATGAACACGTAGGCCCTTGCATACTCCATACAGTGGACAACGACAATCAAAATGGTCATCACATGAGCAACACAGCAGCAGGTGTTTCTAGAATTGCTCACTGTGATAATATAATCCACTGATTTCCTGTAAGAGCAAAGGGACCCTTTGCTTCACTCTTTCAACCTTCATTGGCATGGGTCCTTCTGGGGTTATACTTGGCTTGCCATGGCTTTTATCCTGTTTGGCTAATTTTACTTTTCTATCTAGAACTGGACCTGGAAAGAATAGTTTGAAAGAAGCATGTGAAAGGAAATATTTAGAAAAAGAGATCACTGGTAAAAGTGTATCTTTGTTTAGAGTTTGGTAAATATGGTTGACAGATGTTAAGAATGACATATCGCAGCAGATGTTTTAGGAAAAAGAAGCACCACAGTTACAGCACGATACATCTATTTGTTAACCTTTCTGACAGGTGCTGAAGGGAGGGCTTACATATAAAACTGTAATCTGTAGTAACTTTGGAGTATTTGAAGAAGGTTAATCATCCTGCAAACTTGTGTTAGATCCTCAGCTGATGTAAAATGATGTAATTCCACTGTACTCAGTAAAATTAGGTTGATTTATACCAGCTAAGGACATCATACCTCTCCCTAAATTTTATTCATTTTCCTAATTAGAATTGAGATAATAATATAAGCAGTGTTTAGCATTCCTTCAGGAGTTATTCCACTATTTTAATTGTTAGAAAATGAAATACAATAACTCTCATATCCTAAATTGGAATAATATAGAACTCTATAAAAATCTGATCAGAGGAGGACTTATTCTTGAGAGTCTTCATTTGCAGTTTTTATTCTTGGTCATCAGGGAATTAAAATTAATTATTAGCAGACTAATTTACTCCCCTCAAAAAAACCAGGATTCAGCAGGAGTATGCTTGATAGAGTCAGGATGACAACTTTTTCTGGTCATGAAGAAAAAGGAAAACTTAATAGTTAGTAATAATTTATAAATAATTTTAAGTATCTAAATTCAGTGGAAAATACTGTCCACTCCATCATTCACCACCAAGGTGATGACCCCCAGAAATACTTCCAAAGCAATAACTGCCTACTTGTTAATCTCACATATTTGAGAGATGAAAAGCTGAAAAACAGTCTTTTAAATTTCTGTTGAAGTTTTCTGTTCACTATTGTACATGATAGCAATGAAGTGTCATACCAGAAATTCCAAATTTATATTTGAAGTATAGTATCCATCACAAATCCTGATTTAAGACCCTGCTGACTACACCAATTGTTGCAAATGAGTGGTTTAGGCCACTTAAAAAATCACCATCAAAGGTATTAGCAAAAGTAGGTTATAATATAAATTTGTGGAAATGTGACTTAAGATAGTTCAATGGCAAGGCTCACTCAATTTCTGATTGCATGGATGAAACATACAAAGGAAAATGGGATCAGAACCAGTTTAGAATCATGCACACGGCAACCAGGGATGAAAAAGGGAGAGGGTGCAAAGAGTAAGGGTGCAGAAAGGTTTAGCAATAACAATGGTACTGGAGACTATGACTCCGGTGGAGAATGTTCCAGGGTGGTCAGGGGATGACTGATTATTGCTATTCTTGTCCTTCATTTAGCCAGGCATCTGGAGTACCTGGTATGACCAAGGGACCCTTCACCACCCAGCCCCTTACACAAAGGACAAAGCCTGAAAGGAATCCCCGAGATCATGGAGCAGACCTGAGGAGGGCCAGGGGGATGAACCACCACAGGGCCTTGTTTGTCATTTCCCTAATCATGTTTGTACCAATATAATTTTATCCACTGAAGTTTGGCTTAATGGCACTCATACGCTCTTCACTGTTGCACTAGAGATTACATTCCAAAACCAAGGCAGGTAGGACACATGGTCCTTCTTCCATGGTGCTTTTAAAAATCCCACTAGGCAGCTCCAGGCTTCTTTAGGCATGCAGATATGCTAGAAAGTCTGAGCCTTTAAATAAACAGGCTCATGGAATGCTGAGTTGATTAAAATATTCTATTAAATATCTACTGTAATCCAGAGACCAGCAAAGGACTGGTCTCAAACATCCACCATCTAGAATATATAATACATTGATCTTACATGACAAACAACTTGTGATTTTCCAGCTTCCTTTGGGAACCTATGACTCTAAACTACCTCAGCAGAGTTAATTAATTTTTCCCATAATTCATTGTAAAGTTTCCTTTACATAACTTCATCCTATTACTCACAGTCTTACCTCATGGCACATGGTCCCTCTGAAATTTAAAATTACATATTCTGCGTATGTAATACATACATAGCTAGTTTCTATGTCCCCTAGCACTGCCATTAGATTACATTATATGTGGCTAGATTTCCAAAATGTTTTTTAACATAACCATTATTGTGTCATTAATGTTATTAATTACTGGTTTACTCCATATTTCTGGCAGTTCATTACTGCCTTTTGTTGCTCAGTTGCAACCCACATGAGCAGTGTGTTAACCTGGACTGCTCACTGGGTCAGTGCTGCAACAAAGCTGCCGTATAAATCCATGCAATTCTGAACAACCATACTATTGGTTTACTGCATTTAAAAGGGGCAACTTAACCTGTACCCCTTCCTAGACTCCATCTGAGTCTTCCAGTATGAGATCATTACTTCTCCTCTTGCATGGCATTTCTTTCCTGCACAACTGTTTTAAATGTGAACCAGATACAGAGTCTTCATTGAAATGGAGTGAATAGGTTCTGCAGAATTTTACATTTGAAAGGAAAGTGAAAAATAACAGAAAACAGCTATCAGGCTTCAAACCCTCTATTTTGATATTGAAGCACACAGAGGAAACAATATCCTTTTCAGTTAAGAGTAGCAGAGGAGATAATATGCAAGAAGTAAGTACTCTGAGTTACTCTGCAGACGGGGCTGGTGGAAAAGCACGAGTTAAGTGCATTATTTTTAGATCCACAGTTCAAGGTGCAACCCTTATGACCACCTGCTTGACAGAAGAGGTAAAGGTAATTGATGCTTTCAGTCAGAGCATGCCCAGGTGTTCTTCTTTTTTGTCCCTTGCATGAGCAGCCCAGAGTAAAGTACGTCTTCATCTTTTCTTCCATTGCATCTTTGAAATTCTGCTATAACTATAAATACAGAGCCTGTCCTGTTCCTGTCTCAGGCATTTATGGTGCTCTGAATAACCTGTTCTGGTTGAGGGTGTTCCTGCTCATTGCAGGAGCATTGGACTATATGGCCTTTAAAGGTCCCTTTCAATCCATTGAATCATCATTCAATTACTACTGTTGTAAAATCACTTTTTAGCTCTTGTACCTCTGTATTAGTAAGGATGGAATTTATCTCAATTTCAGGCAGCCCTGCTGCAGATGTTTATTTCTGTGCTAGTCATCCAGACCCACCTTATTTCACTTGCATCTGTTGTGTTAGAAACACCCATCCTAGGATGAAGTGACTCCCACCTGGCAAAGTACAAATATCCCTCTGCTTGCCACCAGGATAAACTCCCTAATTCATTCAGGCCTGTATCTCATGATATAGAAGTCTGAAGAGGGATAGATGAAGGCTGAAAAGGGTCAGATAAAGCCTGTTCAGATGGCTATTTGTTTCTTTGGTTGCTGTTGTTGCTTTAATAGAACTGATGTTCAAAGTCACTGATTTTCTCCAGTTAAATGAATTTTGTCCGCTGCTGGAAATAGAGGACACTTGCCTCACCTCTTAGGAAGGCTGAGCTCCACATGAGCTCATCATTTTGCTTATTCTTGGATGCTACCATGACCATTCTGTTTTAATATCATGACACAGTGAAGCCTGTGGCAATGGCTCTACCCCCGCCCCACTCCTTTTCATCATAATTGCATCCGAAAATAAGATGAAGAGAAACAACACTCATTTCACTGATGAATACTTCTCCTGAAGTTCAATATTATTTATTCCTTTTGAAACATATTTGTATGCCATAAGAATCTGTTGGCCCTGACTCTCTATGGCTTGTACCTCATGTTATTTTCACTGAGATTTTTCTGATCTGATTTGATTTTAAAGTTTTCTTTATCTTGAGCCAACGTGATGGAAAAACATGCAAGGAAAAACGCTGCTTCCCTTTTACTTTACTGAAAGAACTAGTCAGTTTTGGTAAAGCCACACAGTGCGGGGGTTTTCAGGGGGATGAGAAATGTGGGGTCCAGGCTTCCTGGTGTAAGGAATGCATTTTGGGAGTTCTGTGTCCCTGAAGCTGGTGTAGGGCAGAGGGAGCTCGTAAGCCTGTAGAGCTGACAACATTAATCACATACAAATGTGGGGTGAATATCTCTCTTGGTGCTTAAATTTCCTAAGAGCCTGTGCAGTTTTAATGCTATTGCTTGGTAACACTTTGATTTATCTTACATAAAACACGGTTCTAAAGTTGGTATTTGTCTCACCTAAATTTAGTAATCCAAAAATAGTAATCTAAAAATCTAGGCTGCTCTGTACCTGTGTAACACCCTTTTTAATTGCTAAATGAGGGAGATGATTCAGTCCCACCAAGCTGCTGGAGAACCCATTTCCAGTGGCTCTGGAATAGACATTTGGGGGAGCACAGTTTGTTCACATAAAAATGCAACACAAAGGGAGTTTCTTCCTTGCTTATATTGAATGCTTTGAGGCATATGTTTATGAGATCAGAATGGTAGAAAGAGGAAAAGAAACTTTATTAGTGAACTACTTCATGTGCTAGGCTAAGCAGAAAGATTATTATACAGAGTGGATGACTGGAAAGGTTTGGTAATTTGAAACTAGACTGAACAGCTGAAAGCAGTCCTGAGGTCTGAATACTTACTTGGGAATTAATGTTGTGGTATCTGCTCACTTTCCAATATATGGTGTGTGGTTTGTAAAATTAACAGGAATTTACCTACAGCATCAGAGAGGAAAAGTAACACTGGAAGGAAAGAGAAGGTTTGAAAAACTTCTTTAGGAAGTTTATGCACTGCAAAATTTCTTCTTGAGGCAATTCTTCATTCCTGGAGATAAAGAGTCAAAAACGAACATCTTTGTGTTGAAAGGGAAATAATGTCAAGCCTAGTAGCTGTCAAATGCCTTCTGGTTGTCATAGACTCAAACATAGAATCATGGAATGGTTTGGATTGGAAGGGAGCTTGAAAACCATTTCGTTCCCAACCTCCCTACCATGGCCAGGGACATCTTCCACTAGACCAGGTTGCTTGGAACACTGTCCAACCTGGCCTTGAACACTGCCAGGGATGGGGCATCTACAGCTTCTCTGGGCAACCTGTGCCAGTGCCTCACCACCCTCACAGTACAGAATTTTTTCCTAATATCAAATCTAAATGTACTCTCCTTCGGCTCGAAGCCATTCCCCCTTGCCCTGTCACTATACATCCTTGTGGAAAGTCCCTCTCCATCTCTCTTGTATCCCCTTTAGATGCTGGAAAGTGCTAGAAGGACTGGAAGGCTGCTATAAATAATCTAATCATTGGCTACTGCTTCTCACGTGTGTAGCCAAACATTTCACTCTCTTACTCCAGACTGAAGCAAGCTACTGCTGGAAGCTTGGATTAGGATTCCTCTGTTTGTCTTCAGTGCTCTTAGTTGGCATGTGGGGTCATACAAGCTGGAAAATCAGTCCTGACTTCCTGTGTCCACAGGTTTGTGGTTATACACAGGCTTATGAAGGATCCTGCCGAACTGAAGCTATCCTGGTGCTGCTTGGTCTTTTGAAGCTGGCAGATCTTCCTGGTACTTATGTCTCAAAATGATATTATTCTACAATTGCAGCTTGTCTGCGCATAAGTAATCCTATTATAAGTAAATTTGGCCTCAGAGATGAAGATGAAGCCAAAAGGCAAAAAGCAGTGAAGTCACACTCTTCAAAGACAACTGCTCTGCTGCAACAACCCCCTACATCAAATTATCATTTAATTTACAGAAGCCAATGTTCCATTTTGAATTCTTAGATTAATATCTTATGTAAATAAGATACATTTGGACAGTCCATTTTTTTTATATAAAGTTCTTCTTAGGAAGGACCTTTTTTTTTGGCTTCAAAGAAGCCAGATCCATTCCTCCAGTTAATAATATGGAGTTAAAGAGATATTTCATGGGAGTTAGCTTTGATTTGAAGATACATCAAGTTATTTTCTTCAGTTGCTGAAGGTTGTCATCATTCAGGACAGGAAATCTATGGAGATTTATTCTAAAACACAGCCACTTTCTGAGATTTTCACATTCTCCTTGGTACAGGTTTGAAAAATAAAGTATTAAGCTATGTTTCTAGGTTTCTGCATACCCTGGACTAGCTCCATGGAATTGAGAACTCTTAAGTGGCTGCAGAGAAAGGGCAGGAAAATCTCTGCTGCTGCCCAGTGTTTGTCCTGGCCTCTCTGCTGTTTGCCTACCAGCCATTAAAATGCAACAGTGCTTCTTATGGGTATAAACCTGTGGTAACTTATTCAGTGTTAAGGTTAAATTCCACTTCAGCTAGATATGTGGAGGGGCTTCTTCTATTTTTCCTGTTCCTTCTGTAGCAGCTATGGAGAGTTCATCTTTTACAATATTATCTGCAAACCAATGTGGTACCAGGCTCTAATGTAAAAATGCACAATAGAAACACTAACAGAAAATATAAATTGGGATAAGATATTTAACAGCTTTCATGAAAACTTTAGGTTTTGCCCTCTTAAGTAAAAGGCAAAAGATTTGTGAACAGTTCTGAGTGAGTACTCTACCTCTTCATTTCAGTCATAATTGGAGTGATGAACCCATGTCCTACTTCTGCAGTAAAGTGCTTAGAGATCAATCACCAATCATGGCACAGTGCAGCTAAATACCTTTTTATTTTCTTACTGTGAGTACCACCAGCCTGATGGTACATGGACCCTGAGAATACATCTTGGTTCCACAAACAGAACTTAGTACTTCTTTTTCAAGTATGTTCTCTCCCTTCTTTGTTTCCACTGTAACTTGGTGATATTTCCTGATTTCCTCCTTGCTGAGTTTGTGTGCCCAGATCCAGCTGATTCACATCTGGGACAAAACTCTTTATTTTTCTGCATTTATCTGTACTGGATGCCTCACACCCAGTGGAGATGCACAGAGAGCCACCTTCTCCCAGCTGTGTAGGATGAAGAAGCTCTGGGCAATCTGCTACCTGAAGTTACTGTATCTTGCTTCTCTAGTGCATTCTTACAGAACACAGGCATCATGAAATTATCAGTGACTGAGGACAGCCATTTGCCCAGGCCAAGGAGGGGTCCCATGCCACTGTACAGGATTTGATGAACAGAAGGATGGCTGTGGTTTGCTCTGATGAGCTGCAGAGTGAATTTCCAGGCTGGAGATACAAAATTGCAGACAGAGACCTTTGAGAATAGCTGGAGACTTTACTGCTAATTGCCTGATCTAGTGAGATGTTCTTGCCACACAGCTTTGTGACAGAAGGAATTACAGTGCCTGATTACCGGCCAGAAATGCCTAAGCATAAAATCCACCTTGTGTGGGGAAATGGGAGACTTGTAGGCCCTCTGTGTGGGAAAGGGCTTACAGGCACACAGAATTGCTTACAGGGAGCCACATGACCTCAGCATGTACCTTCCAGGGCCATATATCTTTGCTGCATTCGAGGGGGGGAGATAGTTCCTGATCTTCATACTATCACATCCAAGTAAAGAACACACTGTAGCCTGTGTGTTTCCACTGAGCACCAAAGGAATTTTGACCTGGCATATTCTTAGGGATCTCCTGAAGTTCATTTCCTAGTAATGAAAAACCATATGATTTGTAGTAAAATATGCTTGTCAGATTTCACTTGGCCTAGTCCTCCAGGCGTGCAAGTCTGCTAGTTCAGTCCTGCACTACAGCAAGAACTTGCAGATATTTACCAACTCCCAGGGGTTTCATTTCTATTCCCTCTTCCAGTCTGAGGAAGAGCAGAGAGCTGCAATAGCTATCTCTTTGATTAGGAAGATAAATTGGAACTTTGTTTATGGTAAGACTCAAGAAGGTGACAGCCCAGGTCTAAAGACATCTGCCTGCCCTCAAAGAATGACCCCTGAGCCTGGCACAGCGCACAGTTGTGTAATATATGTCACTTGTACATTCCTTGGTACTCATCCAGAGCTCCAGTCTGTGCCAGCCCTGTATCAGTATCAGCACAAGGAAAGGGTTGGCATGAACACAACTGGTGTGCTTGGGGCTGCCTCTAAGACCTGCAGTCCCAAAGGAAACACAAAGCCCAGAGGAAGGGAGAAGCAGCAAACCTGACCTCAGCATGTGGCTGAAAGCCAAACTTCTTGTGGGTTGAGTACTTGAAGTTTTGAACAAATTCGTCCAATTGTCTTTAATTTGAACAATGGCTAATGGGTTGCCTTTGTTTCTGCTTCTACAGTGAAGTAGGACTTTGTGTATAGTCTTTGTGCACAAGAAGGTTTCCAAAAAAAATGTTCAATAAGCGTGGTACATTTCTCCTCAAACAGAAAAAAAAGCTAGAAAATCTGCATGCCTCAGCTAAGCACACATATAAAAATGTGTACAAATACAGTATCTTTGTGTGTATATTCAACCAATCTGTTATAAATGAATTGTCACTCTTCCCTAGTTTTCTCAATGTGTTAAATGATTCCCATCTGAAAGCCAGACTTACATCTCCAAAATTAGTCTGGTGGGTTTTCCACATCTTCATTTTTGTAGTATCTAGCCCCATTTCTCCTTGTTTTACCCTTTCCCATCTTAACAATATGAAGAACTATGAAAACTGTTGAAGAAATGAAATTCTGAGCTGATGAATCCAACTGAATTATCTTTGCAAGAGATACTTGCAAAATTAAGGCCTACATCTCATTTTATCTAATAAACCAGCAGCAGCTGGCATTTCCGTGGTGTAGGGAAAATACTGTATTTCATGCTGCAGGATGAATTTACACAGTCTTTTCCTGGACTCCACCTCTTCTTCACACTATCTGACACTTACAGGGAGTGAAAGGAGGGCTGGTGAGCTCTGGACTGTGTGCTCTTTCATGATTACTTTCATGATGTCATGATTTCAGTGTTGTTTCATGGGTAAAATCAGTATTTTTTATATCTCAGTAAAAGCACGTTACCAGAATCAGTGACTCAGAATTTAAGCTATGATTCATCACTAGTTTATTTTCAACACAACATCCCAGAATCTTTTTCCTAGGGCTGGGGTATGGACTCTGTCTGCTACCACGTGGCTGTTTCAGCCAAGTCCCAGCAACAAGATCCAGTTCTCACAGAGCAAACATGCAGACTGCCACTTCCTTGTGGAAGAAAGAAAATCCAAATATCAGGTCAGACCTGTACTTTAAGCCACTAGAGAAGATAAAAGTCCTGAGGTGCCCAGATTGTTTGCACACCCTGCAGCTCTGTTCCGCCAGCACATCTGCATAAGGTGATCCCTTCTGTTTTGCAAGGAGCCAAGTACTCAACTTTTCTGGACTTGGGTCATTCAAGTCAATTTGTCCTGATAGAAGTAACATCTTTTAAGAGACAAGCACTTAAACTCAGTCAGAGCAAGACTCCACAGCCCTCAGATTTGGAAATATTTTGATCCCACCCATAGTACACCGTACTCACAGTTTCTTTTTATAGAAATGCCTTCAAATGCTGATCTCAACTTCTTTCTAAATCACTCCATATACTCATGGGGAAGAGTAGTTTTAGTGCATTGTTTGTATTAAAGGAAAAAATAGTAAAAGTCTTGTAAAATTCTGCATACATGCACCCTTGTGTGGTAACACATCAAATACATTAAGGCAGTTTTGTCCTGAAAATTTTTAAAGCTTATTTTGAGTAGGTGAGAAAGAGACAGTCAAAGCATACACCATTCAACATATATGAACAGGGTGTTTTTTCAAAGGTGTAAGGGCTGTTTGGTTTTATTCAGCTATATTAAAAGATGGGAAAATTGGGACATTTGCGGACTCCTCAATTTTAAATGCTGTAAATGATGCAGAACTGCCCTGTGCTCAATCCACGATGTGCTGGCTGATTTCTTTCAGAAGAAGAGAGAATTAGGCCTCCAAGAGGAATTCCAGGGAAAGATTGTAAGTTTAGGACTGAGATATAAAGTGTAAACAGGATCATGGGAAATATAAACAAATACAGGATAAAGCTGGCTTAATCAGAAGCAACTTGAGGAGAGACAAGATCTGGCCAGTCAGAGCAGAGCTATGAGGGTCTTGAGGACATGTAGCTGGAGCTTGATGCGAAGTGAAGCCTGAGGTGCAGAGATGTCAACCTCATTCCCTCTCCTGCAGAGCTTTGCTCCCCATCAGTCTGACAAGAAGGGGACGAGCCAGCACTGTGGCTCTCTGGGCTGGCAATCCCTCTGACATTAAAATTGGAGGCAGCGTAACTGAATGGGGAAAGTCAGTCCTGCAGAGAAAGAAGCCTGCAGAGCCCTCTGTTCTGCCTTTGCAGAAGGCCTGGCTCCCCGGAGCCTGTCCCTGTGTGGGGAGGGCAGATGTGATATTAATATGTCATTTTTCCACTCAAAGAGAGGGCTTGCATGCAGCAGCAGCCCAAACGGCCACAATCACGGTGCAGTTGCATTCCCTCTTTCAGAGGTGTTGCCATACATCCATCTCTACAGTGGCTAAGATGCAGAAGTAAACAGATGAGTTAGGTGAAAAATGAACTCGTCCTGGGAGCAGCTGAGCATGGGACAAAATGGGACAAAGCCCTCGTGGTGGTAGTTACAGATGCCTCTGCTGGGTTCCGTGGCAGCGCTCCACGTTTTGCACCAACCTAGTTTTCCTGTTCCTTGGATGTGGGGGCTGATCTTGGCGTTTGTGCTGCCTCTTGCTTGTGTTGAGGAGCGAGAAGCGGCCCCATTCACCCACCCACCTTCCTTGTTCTGAGGCACTGGGCTCCCATTTAATGAGTGCTTGTACAGCAGAGCTTACAGCCCTTGTACAAAGCCGGACAAAAGGGCAAGGAAAAACAAAATACTTGAAAAGGACAAAGAAACAGTGAAATTAACATAAATTTACCTAGTTAGAAGCATGTTAATTGTAGTAAAAATCGAGGCTGGCATTCTCACAGACTAGCTTTGCTGGGGAGTGTTTTGTCTGGCATCAGAACAGAGGTGAACCTCTAATTAGTAAGATCTGGAAATCAGTGGGATATTGGCACAGTAGGAGTAATGGCTACACTTCCAGACCTCCCATTTAAAGTAGCCTGAGCCCTGAAGAAAGAAGTCTTAGAAGAGAAACACCAATAAACCCCACAGCAAATTTCAGACTTACAAAAATTTTAATCATTATCACTGTTCTACTCACAAGAAAAAGAATGGAAAAATCTGGCCCCCATTAAAAAAATATGTGGATTAAAATGGTGATTTTAGTGTAGTTTTCAAAGGACAATCCTATTTAAAGCTCCTGATTCCTTATTTTGGTAGATTCCCCATGGAAATGCATATAAGGATATCTTCTTTAGAAAGCACAGTGTGTTGTCCTTCGAACTTAGATGAAATTTCACATGAAAAATGTAACAGCTTGGTATTATTTTTGCTAACAGAATCAACAGAGAGATATAGGTATGCAGAACACAATATATATATTTATATAGATATATATGTAAATAAATATCTGTGCCAAAGGAAAGGAAACAAGCTTCAGGCTAAAAAAGAAAAATGGAATGTGTGTCTTGTTTCTGCTCTTACTTTGAGAGTAGGATTCTGCAGTCAGGTCCTGCAAAATCATCCCACCTCTGCTGAGGAAATGTGTATGGCTTTCTGTGCAAAAAATCAGATCTAACACTGCTTAGGCAGAGGCCAAAACATGCTGTATCAAGCATGGGCTTTCTTTATGACAGTGATCAGATAATTAAAAAAATTAATGCCAGTGTGAGATATGTCTATAAAGCAGGGATGCATTACGCAGAAATATTGATAAACCAGGATCTGGGAAGGTAAACAGAAAGTAGGCTCAGACATAGATTTTAAAGCAATCTGATCATATTATTAACCCAAGCACAGGATTTCAGGGTAAGCACATATGTGCTTAACATGCTCAGCACACTCCTGACTGAGGCCCACTGTGGGGACAGTACCAGTGAACTCTGAAGCAGGAGGTGCCTGGCAATGATTTGGATAAGAGTGAAAAAGAGGGACGTAGTTGGTTCTGTCAGACATGTGAGCTGCTTTTGAGCAGTATTCTCAGAAAAATAAACACTTGTAAATTGATCATGAACAAAAATCCAGTTTAATAGTATCACTTTTCTGGAGTAGATTTTCAAGTGACACATCTTGGGTGTTCGGTGTTCTAGAGAATTTTGTATGCCTGTAGCAAGTACCTAACCCTAGGGTTAGGGTCATTGTCACTGTCATGGACAGCCCAAATTAATTGATTACGATAAATCAAGGTCAAAACATGTCAAATATCTCTCAGGATAGATTTACTCCAAAACCATTTTCAGGGCCTCACAGCTCAAGTATTATAGCTGTTTATCTTCATATTCACAGCATTAATTTTTAAATTTTTATTTTGATTCCTGTGCCATCCATAAGAATATTTCCACAGAACAAGGTTCAATAGCTGATTTATGAGGATTTTTTTCCAAGAATGAAAGAGATCAGGTGTGAGAATAATTTGACAAAATACAGACATCTATTTTCAAGCTAGTCACCCCCTAACTTCAGTTAGACTGTCTGCAGAGACACTGTATCTCATGTTAAAGACAGTAAAAACTAGGCAAATTAATTGTGCCGTCAAAAAGCATGTTTCTTGCTTTTCCTTGCAAGCAAGCTGAGAGATACTAGCTCAGATGTTCCCATGTACACTGAAAATGTCTAAAGGTAACTGAGATAAATGCTAGTATGTCCTACTTTGTGCTTTTTTTAAATTTCTTTTCAAGTACCACCAGTGTTGTGGGCTTTGTTAAATTCCTGATGCAATTTCTGATTTGTGACTACTCTGTCATCACTAGGTGAGAACACAGAGCTGCATCCCTTCCCTGCAGCAGGAGGACACCACTCTATTTTGGAAGATATGGTGTCACCAGCTCTCAGTGCCACAGTGATTATCATTGTCACCACTGTCATATCAGTGAGTGCTTACTTGTGTTTCCTGAGGTACATCTGCTCTGGATGCTGCAGGGCCACTCAAGTAGGACCAGACAGAAGGCTTGATCCCAGCAGGTTTGAAGAACAAGTCTAATCTCACCTCATCAGAGGAGCTCTGACAAGAAGTATCTGCAGTGAAATCCCAGAAAGTAAAGGAGACGTGCAATTCAGAGAATAATAACAAGAAGCACACCCTCATCCAATATCAGGGTTTTGCCACATGGTACTCTCTGTACCTTTAATTGATTTTTCTGGGTATAGTGAATCTTCTTCCAGGGTTTTCTGATAAAATTCTACTACACGCATCACTTTCAGTAGCATTTGGCATTTCTTGGTATTTTTCATCTTCTCTCTTATTATCTGATTTACGGCATTTTTGTTGGCACTTCTCTGCTTTCACAGTCAATAATGGATTTGGGATTCCAGAGTTCTGCCACTGTTAGCATCTTTCTTGCTTGGTGAGAGAGAGAAAGAACCAAGGACCATGGGAATTGTCTGAATTTGTTATCTTTTGAAATTGTAAAGACAAATTGGACACACTTTTGACACTCCAAAGGCTAGACTTTGCTCTCCAGACACAGAAATCCATGCACTGCATACACTACAACTTATAACAGAGGTCAAAATAGGTGTTGTAGAGATTTTCTGACCTTCTAATCTTAAATTGGTCTTCTGATCTTAAATTCAATGCCAACCAGTGCTCATGTTTCTGTTACTAACAGATCTTTCAAGTCCATGTGTCTCTTTTCCTTTGCTGTTGAACCATTTCATTTTTGCCATGGAACGAAGATGTTACTGGGCATCTATCAGAGCCACAACTATACTGACTGTTTAAAAAAACCTCTCAGCTTCTGTCCATGCAAGTGATATTCTCCCACTCATGTCCTAGTCAGTGAGTGTACCATGTTTGAACCATGTTGACTGTGGGGGAAAAAAACCACATCTGGATAAAACAGAAAAAATTAATCTGAAGCTTTCTGGCAGCAGATATTTTTTGTCATTCCCAGGACCAGCTGAGAAAATTAAGATCAGTAGAAAATATCAGTGGAATGTCTCTTTTTGGGTCATCTTGGTTTAAGCTGGACATGGAAGAGCTGAAAGGCTTTTTTTTGGGGACAGCTGATTGCAGGGCTTTCCCTGTAGCTCGCAAAGCAATAGAAGTACAGATAAATAAAGTCAAACATCCCAGTGGTGGCCTGTTTGAGACCTACCTGCATCAAGTCTTTGAGAGGTATGTTGTTTATCACTGGCACATTCACTGAGGCAAATTACAGCTATATTTTCCCTCTTACAAATGTACCTCTCCAGCAGACATTGCTTTTATGTCAACGTCTTCTCTCATCCTTTAAAACAAAACCCAAACCATTCTGGTCTTTGTTTTTACAGCAAAAAAACTCAAAGATGGAATATTTGAAATACCCATGAGGAAAATTTGAAAGAGAAACTCTTATTTTAGTAAATCTGCCTGTGTGGGACAAGCCAATCTACATTTTTTTGATGAGCGGAGTTGCCAGCAATGCATGCCAGGCAGGTTTTGGATCTGATCTGCCTCTCTTGGGCATCTAGCACTCCTAATCCAACAGCAAAGAAGAAAAGAGTCAGGACCACTTTCATTCTGGGAAAGGGCCGACAAAAAGCAGTGCAGCTCTGCATGCAGAACTGGATATCATTTTGCAAATGAAATCCATTATTCATAGCCAAGTTTCACCTGCAATGGATCAGTCCTGCCTGTGATTAAAACTGGTACGTTTGTTTTGCCAAGTCAAAGCTGTGTATTGTGTTTTGCCTCTTCAATATGTATTTCAGTACCTCTGTGTGTCTGTGTCACAAGTTAACTGAAGACCCAGTTTCCATCAGATGAAAGACTGTCCTTGGTAAATCTATTAAGTTATAAAACACATTCAAATAGCAATGTATTCAATAGCCACTTAGGCCTTTTCTTTGTTTCAAAATTCAGCCACCTAGAAAATCTTCAAACCTAAATCAAGAGAGAAATGATCATTTGCATTCATTATAACTTTCATCTTAATTGTAGTTCCTAGCATTTCACTGATAAGGTTTGCTATGTTCCAGTCCAGTGGCTTACATGCTAGCTCTGAGAGAGCTGTGCATCCCAACTGTTTCTCCTGGATATATTTTCTATTTCTTTCTAGTAATAAGGTGATTTTTGCCTCTGAAACCCATGAAAACTGCAGAATGAGATAATAACGTTATAAAGTGTACCCATATTAGTGATAGCAAAAGGGATAATGGGGAGAGAAAAGAATGGGAAAAGAAGTAATGAAAATGAGTAGGGGATCAGAGATCCTTCTCACAGTGTATTATTGTTCACTCAAAGCTGAGTGCAGAGGTAACCCCAACTGTTCCCTACCTAGTGTTCCCACTTCCTTGTCTCTCTTCCACAGAGCTTGATTGCTCCAGCCATTTCCAAAGATATTCCCCATCTCTTCCATGATTCTAAGTCCCCATCATGGCCTAGACTAAGAATGTAGACCCTGCGTTCTTATTATTCACCTGCCTAATATCGGTTTTAATCTCCTCCCATCTACTCCATATTTTCTGTGACATTCCCATTACTCATGACTCAGTGAATAACCCTTATTATTGTTGTCACTTCTGGGTTACTTCAGTTCTGTCTGCCAGAAAAGTCTGTTCCCTAAATGTTTTAGGGAACATTATAGAATTGGAACACAAGCTATATAACTATATAAAAAAGACTTCAAATGGCATTTATACAATGTTCTTCATCTTTTCTTGTAAATATAAAGCACTTCTTCCCACATTAAAGAAGAATTCTCTCTTAAATATGCCTGATGAAGGTTCCTAGAACTCTGCTACTTGCAACTATGGAGCTCAGAACACCAAGAAGGCAATCTTGTATAAAAAAAAGAAGCCAAAAGAAAGATTTTGAAGTTGCTGAAATACTCTTAAATCAATACTGTTTAATTTTCAGGTCTGGTTTCCCAATAGTATGTCTTCATTAGACCATTGATCAATGAAATGAGCTACTGAACCAGTGAAAACAATAGAAATGCTTTGAAAAGAGACATAGACATTATTCTATGGTTGGTTTGTGTTTTGTTTTCATCAAACCCTTTTCTCACACCTTAACTTTTTGTGACCAAATAAAGACAACAAATGTATAACTCCGATTCTTCTTGATCATTGACCTGTTTGGGTTGGTTGCTTCCATTTTAGATACCTGTGGTATCCTGGTTTTACAGAAAGGGAGCCTGCATTTCTGCCTCTGCCAAATATTTTACGGACACCTCAGAGCAGCTCTCACACCTTCAAGGACCTCTGCATATCTGCCCAGCATCAGTGCAGTTTGGGGGAAGCCACACCAGCAATTCCCGCTAAATTCACCCCTACAAGACTGCAGCTCCGGCTGCAATTTCCATCCTTTCCTCTATCGGGCAAGTAATTTAACATGAGTCAACCAGAGGAGAAACAGAAAGAGCTTTGTGGTTAGGATACTGCCCTGGGCATCAGGAGTCATGGGCTCTGCTTCCTTTCCCTGGGATTTGCTTCTGTATTTGCCATGAACCTTCAGAAAATAAACCATGGCTGGGAGCAGACCAGGATCCCTGCTCACTCAGCCAGAAAAATATGAGTCTGATTAATTGTTAGTGTTTTTATACAGCATGTGACAGCAGAGTTGTGCATCACAAAGATTGGAGGAAAATTGGAGGGAAGTTAGCAAAAATCTTGGGTATCAGTGCTGAAAAGCCTCAGCAGTTTACAGGGAAATCCAACCCCTTAATCCTTGGTTTTAAGATAAAAATGTAACACTTCCTTTTCCGCTAACAATCTTTCCTTAGGAAAAAGGCCTCAGCAAAGGAGCTTCATCAACAAAAACTTCTCGGGAAGGTATCCACCAGAGGGAGTTGCAGGAATGCATCAAACCCAGCCTGAGCTCTAAGTGGTTATGCAGCGGCTGGGAAGAGCCGCCTGTGTGCTCCCCGGGACAGACAAGCTGCTCCCTGCAGCTGCTGCTCAGGAGCCGGGGCTGAATTCAGCAAAGTACTGACCCAAATCTGCATAATCTTAAGTGAATACTCAGTGAACTCTAAGGAATTGCTCTGTGCATGGCATTAAGAGAGTGTTTTATTAGAGCGGGGTCAAAATACTTAGTGCTTTGCAGGATCATATGAGGAAAAGAAAAGACTGTGTTTACACCTCGGCTTTTATTTTTACCTCACTGGTTCACTTGTTAGAAAGAAAGCTTAGCCAGGGCCAGCCTGGTTTCTGGGAGGCCCAGGGAGGAAGCCTTGGAAGCAAACCCAACTGCTTCCACTCAGGAAGAGTTTTTGATGAGGCTTCCTCTGACACACAGCAACGGCAGCTGCTCTGGATGGATCCTGGCCCCTCTGCCAAAGAGAAAAACAACAGCATGATGACATCTCTCTGTCTGGAATACAGGATGAATCTGTGGTTCAACATGAAGGCTGCTTCTGAGATCTCTTTGTCCAATTCATGTTAAAACTGTTTTCAGCAGAGGGAAACAGTGTGTACTATTCCTTTACCAAAAAAAAAAAAAAAAAAAAAAA
>VYZT01013838.1:108135-141230 GCA_013400735.1 Pomatostomus ruficeps
GAGAAGAGAAGAGAAGAGAAGAGAAGAGAAGAGAAGAGAAGAGAAGAGAAGAGAAGAGAAGAGAAGAGAAGAGAAGACGTAAGAGAAGGGTTTGCAGCCTGCCTTCCCCACACACCTGATATATCCTTGTCTCCATATATTTCAACAGTTGAGACCAAGAGAATCTTTTTTTCTGCCCAATGAATTCTGATTGTTTTAAACCTGAATAGATCACACATTTCCATCTGAAAAGTCAGCTGTCCTTTGCACAATTACTGGCAGGAATAAGTCAGGATTATCTGTGCCTTGATTGTCTTTGATGTAAGGAAAGCAAATTCATAAAAAAGACAATGATGGTTTCACTGAACTCAGTACCATGACTTAGTGGGTTCAGGATTTCCCCCCAAACATTCCTCCTGCAGTCTACAAACTGAACTTGAATGTGAAAATTGTGTTTAACTTTCTCTTACTTTTCCATCACAAATAATGTTTGTACTTACGAAAAAAATGTGTTTATAATGCATAAACCAGAGACCCACTTCTGCCTGTGTTGTCCCTGCAGTGATCCCAAGGAGAAGAAGCAGTGTAAGTCTATTTTAGTCGACCAAGTCAGTTGGTGAGGTCTTGTGTACTCGGAGGAATTCAGTCTGTTGTATAAGCAAGGGGCAGACATGTTTACATGCTTCCATAGTCACTTAGTAGCCACCATATGCAAAATCCCCAAGTTTTGCATGCTTTCAGTTGAACAAAACTCCACCTCAATTCTAATCTTCATCCTGCTTCCATTAAGACTTCCCTAGCTTTAGCTGGCATCTTGGGCTCAAGAGAATAGTAGCTACACACAATTTGCCTGGATATGCAACAGTAAATGTTTGCTCGATCCTGGCTGCGTTTTCAGCTGGCTCAGCACCTCTAATTCTCACAAATATTGTGAGAATTTTCCATTTTCCTTTCCATTTCCTTTTTTTTCCTGTTTTTCTTCCTTTCTATTTCCATTTTGCTTTCCCATTTTCAAAGTGGTGGTTTCTTCTTTGCCTTGCTTTGGTCTGTGTGTGATAACTTCATTTATGAGCTGTGACATGGCTTTTTGCTGATACTTCTTTTCTTTCCACACTTGGGACTGCAGTGTCTCTTCCAGGACCAGAAAATAACCTATTAAAAAACTTTCAGAAACTTTGCAGGCTATGGTTTTTAGTTTTATTGCTTCTTTTGCTCTGTGTGGAAGTTGACTTCTCAGAGAGTAAGAGTTGCTAAACTAACTGGAAACACGTAATATTTCATCAGGAACATAGGGACTTCTCTATTGGCATAAAAAATAAATCTTTGTTGTCTGAGGCCTCCTCTGACATGCCCTTTCTGAGGGTCTTCCTCTGCCTTCTGGGGTGCCTCAGGGCACCATGGTGCAGCAGTGCTGCAGCAGGCCCCAGCACTGTGGTGGTCCAACCATTTTTCTTCAGCACCGAGGTGACAGCTGAAACCATGATTTCTGCCTAGTGCCTGTCTGGGAAATATTCCTGGTTGCACCTCACCTTTGTGTCAGTGTGACACTGTTGGAGACAGCAAGTCCAGAATTAATGAGCATTAACAAGCTTTAACAAGCACCTCTGAGCATCACTGCAAATCACTTTGCAGGCAACAATGGCTTAAATGAATCCAAGCAAGACTAAAGTGGTGCTGGTCAACAAGGTGAAATGTTTTAGAGAGTTCACCTGGACACTGACCTCATCAATCAGCACAGGCCTGTCTGCTATTCCCATGCTGAAGAAACTTGAAGTCCTCAGAACTCATAGGACAACAGTGCCTAAAAGCATCTTATTTCATCTTTAAATTAGATGTTAGTCAGAAAGGCCTTACTCAGAGGGTGGTGAGCCACCGGAATGTGTAGCCCAGAGAAGTGGTGGATGTCCCAATCCTGGCAGTGTTCAACCCCAGGCTGGATGGGGATTAAGCAACCTGGTCTAGTGGAAGGTGTTCCTGCCCATGACAGGGGATTTGGGACTAGATGATCTTTCTATGATTCTATGATTATATAATCTCTGGCAAGCTAAGAAATTCCTCTATTTCCCCCTGGATGACATCTCAGTATTCCATACCTCCCACTGACTCGCTGTGACTCCCCGTTTGAATCTGAACGTAAAGAATAGAAGTCCAACTCAACTTGCTTTCTCCAGGCTTTGGGTCTCCACAAGCATAGAAGTCTCCACTGGCTCCCAGGGAGCTTCTGGTAGCAGTGATCAAGCCCATTTTGTTTCCTGAGATATTGGTGCTGCTTTGGGAATAACAAAACAAGATCAAAAAAAAGCATTTTTTCCCTTGACTGGGGCCTGGCTATTAGAGGATTTTGGACAAATTGATTCCCTGAGCACCTTTAGGAAATTAAGCAAACTCTTCCTGTCCAGATCAGTTCTCTCAAAAAGTGACTCAGCCCCATCACTACAAGCAATTGTTGTTTTTGTCTCAGCTGCAAGGTCATGTCGGGATTAAAATATTTTCAGTTTACTTTTGATGAATATTCCCTATCTAAAGGCAAATGACAAAGGCTTTTTATTTCCCTTCAAAACACTCACCATTTGCACAGATCTAAATAGCCCTTCCTCTGGGACAATGTCACATACTGGACTTCCTAAGTAAAGCTAAAACCAGCTACTAGAAAAAAACCCAAATTCCCTAAACATAGGAAATGAGAGAAATGCCATTAAATATGAAAAACAAGCACTTTTAAGTTATAATTCTTTGCAAAGCTTTGCATTATAATTGTCAGTTTTAGTGTAGTACTAGAGTAGCACCTACACAGAGCCATTCAGATTAGCATTCCCCTGAGATAAGCACTGTTCAAAGTCCTTAGAGTAGGAGGCAAACCCCATAATAGCTATGAGATTAATGTTGAAGAGATTGAAGTATTTCATAGGTGAATGTTCTGCTCAGCAAAGCTGGACAAAAAGCCTTCTTTTCACACTCCATTTTCCTCCAGCAAAGAAGGATAAATTAGCCTGCATGGTGCAACAGACTAATGGCTTCCAGCCTTCAGGCTAGGTCACTGTTGATAAATCTGCCTGGGAGACCTTGGGCAGATGTGAACTCCCTTGCCAGGGCTCCAGACAGGTGAGATGGAAGCCAGCTTTAAGCCAAAGGCTGCATGACCAGGTTATCACAGAACTGAGGTGGTGTCTCTGTGCCTTGCTGGTGTAACCTAGAGGGAAGAGCAAAGAGCAGGGGGAAGGATAATTCTGCAGTTTGAAAGAATTGAGAGACTGTTTAGGTGACATCCATAAGGTCACTTACAGGCACTGACCTGGATGGCAACAGGGCACAGGGGTGAAGAGCAACAAGGTAAACCTTGTTTTCTGGACCATGAGCAACCCAACATGGTCTGACATGGGTTTAGAAAATATTTGGTATAGACTAAACATTCATCTCCATTTCTTTCTGACTCTCCTGACTGCAGCTTTACCAAACTGCATTTTTCTCCATTAATTTCTTTAGGATTTTCTCTATTCCCAGCCTCGAGCCCTGAGTGAAGTGTTGTACACCAGCAGGAAAGGTGAGTGCACACAGAAGGAATGTGAGTGTTGGAGGAAGCCGGGCTGCCAAACAGCATCTGCATCTGCTGCTGAAGGCTTCACTGGTGCTGACACACCGGGTTATTTCTGCTCTGATATTACCCGGGTGTCTAATTAAAGACAAGGTTAAAGACATAGCCTGAGATTTAAAGTTGTGAATACTTACAGGCAGAGATTTTGGATTTTGCTTTGGTGTTTAAAAGGTCAGAAGCTTCGGAGCTCCTGCCAGTCTCTAGTGAGATGCATCCCAAACACGCTCTCAGGTAGCACAAGCCTAGTTTTAGGACACCAGGACAGCAGAGAAGTATTCCCCTGCCAGGGCTAATCAGAAAAGGTTGCTGTAATGAGAAATCTAGTCAGATTTTTCAGACTCAAAAATGCTTGGTAAAAACATTGTGGGGTTTTTTTGGATATAGCAAATTAAACAGCATTTTATTGCAACCAAGTCACTATATCAGTTAACGCATAAAATGCAGGGATAAATAATATTTTTCCATTAGGTTTTATTTAGAAATCAAAAGTACAAAACTGTATTTTAAATCCAGCTTCTTATCCTTGCCAAAGAGCATGAATCACACCTTATGGTATTCATGGAGAAGTCTGTAAAGCTTGGAGAAATATTTTGGTATTAGGTTTCTATTCCCTATCCAGAACCAGACAAACCTAACTGAGGGTGAAACCTGAGAATAACAACAGTGGTTGAAATTCTTGAACTCAGGTGCCTAGATGATAATTTTGTTCAGGGGGGCTTTGGTAAAAAACAATGTCATTAATCAGTTTTGATATCTACAAAATTTCCTAAAATTTAACAGGCAGTGGAGGTGTGCACTGCAAAGGAAACTGAAGTCGGGTTCAAACACCAATTGTAGGTGTCTGCATGTGAACTAGGGACTATGCTCTCATTACAGTAAATATGGATGGTGTCTCCAGTAAAGTTATAGTGAATAGAGTCTGAAAATTACTCAGCTGACTAACTACCAGGTGACTTAGGGTACACCAAATTATACTGAAGGCTCCATGGTGTGTATTACCTGGATCTCTATTGAGTATAAAAAGGAGTACAGATACTTAGACCTCACATACACACTGGCACTCATGTGTTTTAGCATGCAACTGAATCCCACACCAGATGTTAGAATATGGGCCATCTGTGAAACTGCAGTCAAGATGTCTCGAGCCATGTCTGAACCAGTTGTGGCTCAGCAGCCACAGCTCCTTACAGAGGTTACTCCTCTGTGCACACCACACTCTTGCCCTTGCACACCTGTTTCTTCACAGCAGGGAAACTGAGGTTCTCAAAGTACCCCTGAACCAAACCCAAGATGAGCACCCTGGCCCAAAGCAAATTGCCAGAAGTTTCTGCCCACATGGACAACACACAACCCATCCTCAAGCTGCAAGGTTTACCTTACTATGCCTTGTATCTGCAGGTAACAGGTTTGCAACCCGAGTGCGGGCTTCAACCAGGGAAATATGGAGTCAGTACTAACACTGACAGCCTGGACTATCTACCTTGCCCTGTGCTGGTGGGATAGATATTGAAATTCCTGACCAAAACTATTTTGTATCATGCTGTTTCCATGAACGCCAGTCTCGGACACCAAAATACACAAACCTGTGTCCTACCTCTACTCATAGACCCCCATGGCACATTTTAGAACTGACCTGAGCTTCCAAATATTCTTAAGAATTCTTCAGGTTTTGTTTCTTTTTTGCCCTTGAGTTTTACTTATAAATTTTCACAACCTATTTTCCATAGAAAATTTTATCATAAGTCTGGCCACATGTTCTTGTCACATGGAGCTTTAAATCTCTACAGGGTGACACTGGAAATCAAGGGCTTATGCTCACAAAGCTCCCTGCCATATCTAATCTTTATAACAAAGGACAGGAAGAGAAGGGAAATCAGCCTCAAAGTTCTCAGAGTTAAACATCCAAAAGAGTGAGGAATGCTGACAGAGGGTGAGGTGCCTGCTGCAGCCCAGCAAGAGGCTGCAGCAATGTTGCAAGCATGACACTTAAGCAAGGCTGGCCCAGTAATTGAAAACAGCCAGAGCACTCGATGTCACCATCACTGCAAAGGACACTAAAGACCGTGACAAGTGTGTCCAGCAGAGCACAACCAGGCAATGTCCTGAAAAATGAAAGAAAATTACAGTATTGGGGAGAGAAACTGGTGGTCAGGGCTCCTTGGTTCTGCTTTTTGCATTGCCATTCCCAGGATCCAACTTCCTTAGGAGCCAGAGTTGCAGAGCTGAGCACCAGGCTTTGCTTTCCCCTCAGGCAGCTCAGCCTCACTGACCTCATGTGATCCCACAGGGATGATCTGCAGAGGCACAGGCTGAAGCCTGGAGATGTTTCCTGGGAAGGGATGGGCCTCACCATGTGTACAGGGCACTTTTATAACCCTACCCCCCGAACTGAGCCTGAGAAAACAAGAACGAAGCCAATGACAAAGGGTCGCATTGCCATGTAAGGCAGTTGGAACTAATGATATAAATACACTTTGAACAAGACATCTTTATCAAGAGAGGAAGTATTAAGAACTACAGTGACCAGGCAACACAGGAGAAAGGAGGATAAAGAGCGACTGAGATAAGGTTAATGAAGAATGACAAATAGAGCCAAGTGGCTTTTTCCTGTTACAGAAAACCCGTCCTTTCTACTTATTGGACTCAAGGATAGAGAGGGGACTTTCCTGAGCCAATGATCCCAGCAGAAAAGGGAACTGGTGCTCTAGAAACCCAAACCCTCTTCCTTACAAATATGGGGTGCAGCTCCGGCCCAGCCACAGGTCAGCCTATTCCTCATGGGAAGCCCAAAGGGGAGAACATGGGTCATTCCCACAAAGCAGAGCATTTCCCTTGGGGCATGGCCAGCCCAGAGCAGTCCCTGGCATGCAGGCAGTATTTCGATGACTTGAGCGCAGCTTTTACTGCCCTCCCTGCAGCCAGGGAAAGCCAAATGCAAACATATGCAGGTTAATCCCTGCAGAAACATACTTGATTGCCGAGATTTGTCTTTTTTTTTTTTTATTCCAGAAAAGTTCCAAGAAGGAGAATAAACTGAAAGGATTAATTAAAGAGCAAGAATAAATCAAAAGTAGAACAGTACCTTCTGGCTAAGAGACCCTACTGTATTTGCAGATAGAATTGTTTCCATCTCTCCATGGTGAGGTTTTGTCAGGGTTTGGGATACTTTTCTTTTTTTGTTTGGCTCTCTGTGTTGGAATTTTTCCCCATTCTAGTTGCTGGGGGGTATAATGGGCAAGTGATTAGTTGCTGAGAAACCTTAATGGTGGATGATTAAGAAGGGACAAAGAGTTGGCTCGGAGATGGGTGCGGCTGGCTAGCCCTTATCTGGGACTCCCTGATAGCTGGGATTTTTTCCTCTCAGAGGAGGGCAGGGATACTGGGACAAGTTAAAAGAGAGCCAAGCACAGCTGAAGGGCACCTTCTTTGCTCCTGGACACTGAGAGGAGAGGGAGAGAGACTGCTTGGAGCTCCAGGAAGAATCTTCCTCCACCGTGGGCTTCTGTTTCCAGCTGCATGTTTCTACCAACTCTCCACCGTCCATTCCAGTGTCTCTAGGAAAGGAAACTTGGGATCCCCGAGCCCCCTTCTCCCCTCTCAGGGGAGTCATCGCACCCTCCCTGCGCACCGGGAGCACCAGTGCCCCTGCCGGCTGTGACTGTGACTGCACCAAAGGGGAATTGCCAACAGAGCGGGAAGAGACTGTCTGTGGGTTTGTCTGTTCTTATTTGTTGTGGTTACCATTGTTGTTGTTTTGCCTGCCCCATTATATATATATATATAAAATACATTAGTAAAGGACTGTTATTCTTCTTTTCTCATACCATTGCCTGAAAGCCCCTTGATTTCAAACTTTTGCCAATTCGGAGGGAAGGGGGTTACATTCTCCTATCCTAAAGGAGGCTTCTGCCTTCTTTAGCAAATACCTGTCTTTGAAAATCAGGACAGGTTTTAATTTCTAACAACTGAAGTCTCTCCAGCCATTTGCAAGCAAACTTTTCTGACTGCCACCTGACCTGAATCTCTCCACTGATGACGGCCTTTCTTGAGAATTAAAAAAGCAGCACGCTCATCAGAAGTGCTGGGAGACCAGGAAAAGCCCGTCCCAGTAACTGTCTGGCTCCAACAAAACTGAAGCCAGTGGAAAGAATCCAAATTACTTTCAAGGACACTGGCTCAGGGCTTTTGAGCTTTCAGGCCAAGATGACAGGGCTAGAAGTCACAGGAGCAGAGTAGGTGTGAAGGTCAAGGAGAGATTTATATGACAACACCCACTGCACAGCCCTCCTGTGGAGCACAGTCTCCTCCACCAGCCTTTCTCACCAGTGAGTGAGCTTGTACAAAGCAGTGTCAGGGCTCTGAGACCAGTCACAGCCCTGAGTTAATTGACCTGACCAGCCTGCCCTCTCTGCCCCCATGCTGTAAGGAGCCTTGTCTCTAGTCCTGTCTGTCTCCATGTCCTGTTGCTCCTGAGTAGGCTGCCCAGATAGATCCCAGATCGTGCCTTGTCCAAAGGCCACTTGGAGGTCAAAGGAAGTGGTGACTGCTCCTGGCCCACTGGTGACTACAGCTGGTCAGGGATGGCACGCCCTGTGCTGGGATCACCCCCCACTCCCAACTTTTCCTCCTTTGTGAAGCAGCCCCAGTCTTACTGCTCCTGAGCACACACTTCAATACCACACAGAGCCTGCACACAAGGACCCCATGAGTAGCTGATGATGGCTCCTGCAGTCATCCCATAGTGTTTTCCATACTCTGCTTCGCTGACCTTCCCAGCCTTGGCAAGTGGGCAGCTTTACTGTGAGCAAGGCAGCAGGCACAGGCCTCCTCACTGCAAGTCAGATCAAGACAGGTGACCTTCAAGCATACCTCAAAATCATCTGCTGTTCTCTGGACAAAGAGGGATTCAGTTCCCAGGCCAACCAACTCAATACTCCTTCCAGTTTTAAGTTCTGAAGACAAGAGCTAAGTGAAAGAATGGGTGTACATATAGATACAATTAGGTTAAAAGTAGAGTGTTACGTCATGGTAAATTGTATGGTATAAACAAATTTTAAAAAAAACAAACAAACCAAAAACCAGCTTCATATACACACATCTATACACTTCATGGTTTCTTCTAGCTCATCTCAGACAAAAGGATGTGGGCATTCTTATCAATCTCAGATTCAGATTTGGGAAATCTGTATATATCACTTAAGGCCTAAGGTATCCAGCAACTAGGCAAGGTTTTAATGGCCCATTTCTCAGGCATGCTGCAGTCTTAGCACATTATTGCTTACAAAATATATGTGTAACTCAGATTGATACTCTCTTGGTATGATGTGCAGGTAGATTATCACCTGAAAGTGCATCTAAATAGCAAAGCATTATTAAAGATTACTTGTGTTTTGACAAGGAGTAAAAAATTTGAGAAAGGGCTAGTGGCAATCAAAAGATGGGTGGGAAACTCTTAGTAGTTGTTCTTCCCATCAGGAAGATTTATGACCTCTCAAAAGAGCTGCAGAAGGACTTCCCAGCTCTTACCTCCAGGCAACAAAACACGTGGTGCTGAAAACTGGTAGTTGCTAAGAATATCTGAAATGAAACATTCCACATGGCATCCTTTCTGTTTCCACATGGAGCCTTTTTGACCTCTAAAAGCTGGTCCTTCTCATCACTTTTATCCTGTGCAGATATAAATGTTCATCACCACTTCATGAGCTGATACGCTGAGATTCATCTTCAAAGGAGCCTGTTCTCCATGAGCTGAGATGTACAGTGCAGGCAGGTCTGCATCTCACTGCACAGCCACCACATCACTCATGATTGCTCATGATATTTGTTCCAATAACACTTCAAGTTCTCCTTTTAACAATAATTTAACTTTGTGTTTTAATAAAAAAGGCAGATGTAGGCTGCAACAGAACAATTCCCTGCGTGAAGTAACTTTGAACTCCAGACAAACGTGCTTTAATAGACATCCCTCATATCATTTAACAAGTTTTCAAATGTACAGACGCTATCCAGTTACCATCGCTTTGCTGGCAGCTGCTTCACAGACCTCTCCTACAGTAAAAATAAGCCATCAAAAAATGACAGCACAAGAAAAATATGGCCAAAGTGATAGCATTTGGTAAAAGTACCATCTGCTTATTTAAAAGCAACAAGCATTTAATATTCTGCAGTCACTCTTGTTTTTCAAGCTTTTTATGGTTCTGAAATATTTGCAGGACAAAGGTCCCAGAAGTCCCAGGAGAGGGAAGAGATCCACTGCTGCAAAAACAAACCCAGAATGAAACAGCTCTTCAATGAGATCAGCAAAGAAATGTCACCCACTCCACTGTGTCACTGCAGTCGGTGTATAGAGCTCCCTCTTTGCCCATCCAACTCCCCCTCCTTTGGACCCACCCCTCCTTAGAGAGAAGAAGGGGAACTAGCTTGAAATCCGTGCAAAAAGTTTGGAAAATAGTGATTTGTCTCACTTCACACTTGTGTAAAGATTTCACTGTAAAGAGAGCAGAGGGACCCAATAGATCTGAACATGTGGAAGTGCTTCTTTGTCAATACAAAGGTTTTAAGGAAGCTAAACCAGGCTTATTATGGAATTTCTTTTTGTATGCTGTAAATTACTAAAGAGAGGTCCCAGATTTCAAAATCTGGCCTGGATTTCAACCTCCCAAAGAGCTGAGCTGATTGATTCTGTGGTTATAGTTCAATTGCTGTCACAGAGCCAGTTGCAAAACTGGCATATGGTTCCAGCCTCAGATTTTGATTCTTTTTGGTCCAAGAGCCGCGTGCGTCTGGAGCTGGGATTTTATATTATGTCTCTATTAAATAACATTTTGCAAATGCTCAGCCCAGAAGGAGAGCTTATATTCCGAGGGGCACAGACTGTTTTAAAACAAAATTGTTTTTCAAGTCCCAGTTTCCCTGGTGCATCATCAGGACCTGAGCAGCACTAAGCGCTGCTCGCAAGTGGGCAGAAGCTGCCTGCAGCTCACAGCTTGAGCATCGCCCTTGAGAGAGCAGTCCCACACCCCATCTGGGCCCTCCTCTCCCTCTGCCACCCTGCAAAGCCTGAGCCATCAACAGCAAATTCCACACAGGTATCCCAAAGATGCAGACAGGCCTCCCAAACTGCCTACATCAGATGCCTGACAGCAAACAGGACCACAGGATTGTGAACCTCTCTATGCAATCCCACCACGCAAGCTAATGCTTTCAGCCTCAGTACAAATGCTCAGTCCTGCCATTCTTCATCATGCCAACCACGCTCTAAAAGCTGAGCCTTAACAAGGGACTTTCCCAGCTTAAAACTCTCCAAGCAAAACCTAACTCAGCAACAAGCTCTGGGTGCAAGTGATGGAAAAAGGGAAGTGGGAAATCTGGCCTTCCAGGCTCAGTACCTTTTCAGCTGAACTGTGTGTGATGACGGGTGGATGAGGGGAATAACAGACCCGTGGGTTCTAATTAAGCAATAAAAAACCCTGTTCTTTGATCAAAGCAATGGGAAAGCCTCCACATGGCATTTATTTATCTCTAGGTTAATCTGTCTTAAGGGTCTGAAAACCACATTGCATCTGCAGTAGTTTTTACTATTTCTGGCCACGTGAGCTTTGTCACTGCACATCTGAAGCTCTTGAAAATACATTCAAGAAGCATGAACTAATCCTCATACTAGCCCAGTGACTGAGTGTGGGTGACTATCCCATAAAATGTCTTATACTCCACAGACAGGGTGGGTCCCTGCATTGTGCATTTTCTCTGTATTCAACAAAATGAGGATTTGGGGCCTACCCATGCCCCTGTAGGTGCCTCATATCACCTGCATCATTTATAAGGCAAAACCCAGAAATCAGTAAATGGTATTTCCCCAGAGATGTGTCACAGAGGCACAGACAAGAAAAAGTAGTTTCTTAACCCATGGTAGCTCAAGAGAAATCTGTCTGCTGCTTTATCAAGTCGTGCTAATCATCTGTCCCTGCTCTCTCTTGCAACTAATGAAGTCAGTATATCTAATCAAACTTGATCTGAATTAATTATGATTCATATCTTACCTAATGTGACTGTTGGAGTCAAGCAGCCTTTTAAAAATGGAGTTCCTTGAAATACTGATACATACAAACATTGCTCAATAAAGATCACTCTTCTAAAATTATTACCCATATTAATTACAATATTTTTTCCCTTCCCCTCTTGCCTGCTATAAAGTACTAACAGGGCTATGAGAAAGTGAAGTGATTTTTAATTCTGGATTGCAAACCATCAACACAGCTGCAGATTCATTTCCAGTTGCAGATGCTTTCTGGCTAATGAAGTTAGAGCCAGAAGAAATGCAGTTTGGCTTTGATGTTTCAAACGGTTTATGGGTCTGACTGCCTGGAAGGGGAAATAAAATAACCTTTTATTTGTACTTTTGGCAAATTAATTTTTGAAATGGCTGAAAGGCTGACAATAAGCCTTGCACTATCATGCTCGCAGAGCTGCTTTTGAGATTGAAGGTAAACATAAAAACTTCTTGGATGAGAGCCTGAAGTGCTCCCCGGGAATAATTGTGCAATAGCAGAGGGATGAACTAAATGGTGAAATAAATCTTTTTTGCCATTACTGTCTCTGATATTAGAGTGCTGTTAAGGACATGATAGCAGGAGAGACTTATAATACTCTTGTAAAACTTGTGTTGAAAAAAATCACCAAAAAATCCAGCAACTGAAAAAGTCAAAGGCATTGTCAGGCCTGCTGGCACATTGTGCAGTTCACTCAATATAGAAATTAGATGAACTTTTAGAATTCCCCAAACCACTGGAAAAAGGACAGTACAACGAAGTGAGCGCTTTCAAAGAGGGAAAAGGCTTGGGAGCTGCCATCAGAGCACATGTTGAAGTAGAAACCAGGAGCAGCCTAGGCAGTGGAAAACAAATCTCCTGCTTAGAGGACAAAATTGTTGAATGGGCTTGTGAAGACAGCTCTGCTCTGCTTCCTTCAGATGACATCATATTTTCAGTGACCAGAGCAGGTGTGTGGAAAATTATCCATTGTCTGAAGGGAACTGGGGATCTCCAGGTGGTAAGGGGAGTAGACAGGGGGCAAGGACAGTGTCCCAACCCAGAGAAGAGGTCCTGTGGCTCCAGAGAAACTGTGAGGGAGGTGAGAGGGGCAGGAGCAGAAAGGAAAAGGAAAGCATGACCAAGGACGCCATGCAGTTTGCTGCAGCTCAGAAAGTCCCTGAGTGAGCCAACGTTTTTCTTCCAGATATACCATGAGGGCCAGCAGAGATACAGGAGCCTTTTTTCATTCACATTCAGCTAGAGCTTTTTAAATGTGTTTGGCCTGTGGCACAGTAAGCTAAGTGGCAAAAGGAAAGGAGTGACTGTGCAGGGGCCCATCACAGGTCTGCTTGTTGTCTAGGGCTTGCATTTTCTTTTGAGGACTTCCCAATCCTCCACCATGTCAATGGCTTTCACTGGATCCCAGAAAATCAAAACAATTCTCAGAAGTGGGCAGAAATCCTAACAATGTGTTGTGGAGATCACATCAGACACGAATCCCTTAGAATTTTAAGAGGAAACAAAGTGTGTTCCAGGCTGACCTTTCAAATCTATCTATAATACTTTGATGTTGGTAGACCAGTGTCTAAGCACCTTCCAAATTTAACAGTTTTAGCTGTCAGCTACCTTTCCAAAACAGGAAGGTTCCATGCTCCTGTAACTGAGCTAAGAGCCCTCAGCTCCTTTTAGAGACAAAAGACACAAACAATATTATTCAGTGATTCATCTGACCTATTTTAAGCATCAGCTTTACGGAAACAAGTTGTGACCTACAAAATGACTTCTCCTCTCTATTGACTGTGAAGAAGTGTTTATCACATCACAGACATCTGCATTTACTCAGCCCAAATTGCATCCAGAGAAACAAAAGCCCAGACTAATTCTCTTTATTTCACTGGCGTTTGACATTGAAATGTCTTCCAAATCTGTTCATGGTTACACAGATTGGGGAAGTAAATCCAGGTCTGAATTCCACGCATTACCTTCCTTCTGGGTCTGGTATAAAATGAGAACTTTTTTTTTTTTTTTTAGCTTCTATTTCAGTTACAACTAAATTTTCCAAATAGGCCAATATGGCTTGAGTTCTTCTCTTCAACAGAACATAAATATCCCCCAAAGATTGAATCTCAGTGTTTCCTCTGTGTTAGAATTCTTGCTCAGAACTAAATTGTCTATCATTTAAAACTTAATCCTATCTCTGTCTCAAATTTGCAACATATCAAATCTAAAATCACATCTGTCCTGATTATTTTGCTTCAGATATTTACATTTATATCTTGTCAGAAAGCTCTACAGGTGTTTGAGTTGTTGTCATTTACTGTAAGTTAGATGAAGTTGTATAATGGGGTGAAAATGGCCTATAGGATTTATTTGTAGTGATATCATTCAGTTATTAATTTTTTTCAGCAAATTTCTCTTTAAACTCAACTAAAACATTATACTTCCCAGGGAAAAAAAATCATTTTGCCTTTCTCTTCCTTTCATCTATGTCTCTTCCTCCATGCCAATTTTCTCCCCTCTTGTAGCAGAGAAATTCATCTTCACTGGGAAAGTAGAAGAGAGTTTTCCATCCACTTCTACCTGGAACTGAACCACAATTCCCCTATTGAGCAAACAGATGTCCAGTCCACCTTTCACATCCTTTCTGCTGCCTTCTGCTGCCTTAACACTCTTTCTTCTCTACTCTTCCAACTCCATACGCAGCTTTTCCTGGCATTGCCTTCAAAACACTTTGAGCTGCTCTAGAACTCTTGAACTCCTGTCTTAAATCTTCTGCTCTGTAATTCCTTTCAGCCCTCCACTACAAGTCTTAGAGCTCACTGACTCTTGTCTGTTCCTGAGATTTCCTGCTACTTTCTTTTGGAAGATCCTATTAAAGGTCCTAAGATCTTGGCAAACTCAAGCTCTAAGATGGTGATGTTCCTGATGTTCAGCCTTCTGCTGACATATTCTTGGAAACTTCACTCATTCCTATAGTGAAATGAGGAGATGAAAGAGATTGTTGAATAGATTAAAAAGAAAAAAAATGGCAATATTTTGGATATAGAAATGTGTTTGCATCAGTTATATCTCTCTGACCATTTTTCTAAAACCCTGCCCAAATCTGAGCAACCTCTAAGTGTTCAGGAAAAAAAAAAAAACAACACTGTGTTTACGCTACAGAGACTTCTGTGCAGTAAGTGCCATCTTTGAAGAATGTCCTTACTGCATGTGCTCAAACCTTTCATTTTTATCCTGTGTGCTCAAACCATTTACACCCACAAGAGTGTGATGCTAACTAGGGCATGTTGTTAATCTGACTGCAAAGGTATCCCATCCACTACACCTCTACGACTGCTCCAGTTGAAGACACCAGGGACAAACACTGACTTTCCCAACAGTGAAGAGCTGTGACTGGTGCTAGAACCACAGGTACTGTGCTGCTCTGGGTGACCCAGGCTCCAAGGAGCTCTGAGAAAGAAGCATTTTAATTCCACATGGAAATGTTTAAGATAAAAGTAGGAAAAGAGAAAGGATTACAGAGCAGCTGGAAATTTTGGATTAGGAAGAGGAAGTGACAGAGAAGTTGAGAGGGATCTAAATTTCCATGAGACTCTGACTTGGGGGATCTGCTTTGGGACTGGTAGTGAAGGATGCAGATTTTTAGTCAAGGCAGAGGTGACAGAGAGACTGAAGAAGAGAATGCTTGGCCAGGATATCCTCCTCTACTGTCTTTGTCAGGAGATGAAGAGCCAGCTCAGATGACTGGTGATGGGAACCAGCCCAAGTGAAGGGATGAGGCTAAAAAGAGGAGAAAAAGCCAGTAAACAGGTAACTGGCTGCAATAGGTGATGGGACCTGGACTGAGAAGCCCAGTGAGTGAGCCTAAGACAAAGGCTTTGCATTCACTGTCTTCTCCAAGGAGCTTCCAGCAATAACTTTGGTTAATGTTTCACATGGGAAGGGGCGGAGTATTTCCCACTGAAATAGTACTGGGGTGGAGAAGGGTTCTGGTGTGGCACATTCACAGCAAACCTGTGAACCATGACCTCATGATGTTAATCTCTAAGGCTTTCTTTTTTTCTGTCCAGATTGACTTTTACTGATTTATAGGTAGACAGGCTGTCTCCAGGCAGAGGCCAGCTCTCACCTGCCTCCTGGTCTAGCACTTTTATAGTTACCTCTTGACTTTGACCTTACTATGAAAAGCTCTTGGTGTTCAGACAGTCGCCCATCAAGAGAAAGGGCTGAATCTCACCTATCACCTTGTGGGTAGACATGTTCTAGAAGCTGGATTCCATAAGACATAAATCCCATGCAGTTTAAGGGATCAGGGTCATTTTCAACTTGCTGGTGGTCAGACCACACAGCAGCTCATGGGTATTCCATTTTTGACATAATGACAGTCTTGGCCTTGACACTGTGTTTGACACAAAACCATGATTTTGTTTGTGAGAATGTTGCTCTCTCATCTTGAGAATGGATGGTATCCAAACATGTTATCTTCATTCCCAGGCTGGGCATGCTCATGCCCATTGGTATTTGGAGAGTTGTTCAACACTCCAGAGGAAACAGAGCCAGCTTTGTTTCTGAGCTCCTATTACTCACCTTCTTTATCTTTTAGCTAAAAGCTTTAATGGATCTGTTTTACTGAAGCATTTGAGGTTGGAGGCTATGAAGAACTTCAAAGGCATTTAATAGCAGCTTTGCCACTGATTTTGTAAAAAGACCACATAGCTTGATTAAAAGTAAACTACTCACAATATTGCATGGAACTCTGTTGATCTATTTTTACTGCATCACAAATAAAGCCAAGGAGAGGGGGAAATCCCACTGACTAACAGGATGTGCAAGAAGGACAGAGCACCCGTCTCCCTTCTGTATTACCCAGGTACTCATTAACTCTCTGATAACCAGTTTAGACAACACAAAGTGGAATGTCTCCAGCACCAGATAGTAGTTATGAGGAAGAATGGGGAGTGCAGCAGACAAGATAAAACTTGGCAGAAAATATGCAGAGGAATTTCTGTTCATTAGGGCAGAGATTGGAATCTGAGAGTCCTAAGTTTTATCATTCTTTTGTTGTCAGGAAGTGTCTGAGATGTAAAGGGACAAAGATAATTCCTGTCCCTGACCACATAGCTGGCCCCTCCTCAAAATTCTCAACCATCTAGTGATGCAGTTTGCTCGAGATAGAGTGTCTGTGTATGTATAAAACCACACTTCACACGTGCTGATGACAGTGTGGGTACCAGATAGATCCCTGTAGAACAGTCCAGGTCTGCAATCTCTGAACTGTCCCAAAGTTCAGAACTGTGAGCATTCTCTTGGCCCATGCAGCTTTAAGTCAAGGTTCGCATACATTGATAAATCTTCTTAATTAAACACTCCCACATGCTTGCTCCAGTGTGTCCCAGAGCATTATAACATGGCTTCATCCTTTGCCACAGAGAATATTCTTTTAACACTTTTTAAGAAACAAAATACAAGCTTGGGCTGTAGAAGTGTGAAAGGCTTATTCTTCAGAAATTATCAGTTACCTTCAATATCCTTCTGGATTCATGAAAGTAAGGCATTGTAATGAGGACAGCATTTTCCCAGACTAATGAAAAGTCCCTCTTTGAGTGAAGCAGAAGAATTTTATTGACAAGGATCCCATATAGGCTTTCAAACACTTACTGCGTAGATAGAAATTTTTGGAATGCATCTCCCAATGAGATATTAGACCTGTTATTAATTCTGCCTGTCATTTTTACTGAAAGCCAAATAAACTGCATATAGTGTAGGAAGAGCAAATGTAAACCTTCAGTGGCAAGTCATGCAGAACCCCCAAGATCAAAGCAAGCCAAGCTTTCTCTTCAACATGCCTTGTAATATACCATGTCTTGCCTTGCTAAGAGTATTTAGCAGGAAAATGTCATGCACTAAGCAGCAAAAATATGTGCAGAAGTCAGAATTTGCAGACTTTGAATTCTATGTTTATTAAAAACTATAGTAACAATGGTACTTGGTCTCCTGTGAATTGCTGTGAGACCTCAAGCATACGTATTAATTCAGAGAGATTGTGTGAAATAGTTAATTAAATCCTGCAGTCTGTTCCCATTTCACCTTCAAATTACAGATCTTTCACAGAAGCAAGTATGTGTTGCTGGGCATATGGTTTCCTGTGGCTTGTCCCTCAGCAACAGGATTTCTGGAAAAAATAATGCACTTGAATGCAAGTGACTAAGTGAAGATACCAGTGCTTGGTATCCATGTTAACAAGAAGTCTCCCTGCACATAAATCCTAAACTGCAATTTTTACTGTATCACAAGCAAAAGCATTATTATGGGAATTTGGGAGCAGCTGAAAACAGGCACGAGCAAAACAAATCCCAAACCAGATATTTGCCATGGAAGTACCTTAGTGAAACCTAAGATTGACCAAATGGGATTTTTTCAGATGAGTACGTGACTCTGGCCATTGCACTGTGATGGTGTGGAACACACAAATCCCAGCTCAGTGCCAAGAAGCCAGGACTACCCATGCTGCTCCCACTGCCCTGTTGCGGGGTAAATAGGGACCCTGGCAGCCTCTGGCTCGTGCCAGGCCACCCCTGTGTGCTGGAGACCCCTTTGAGGCTGTGGAAGAAGCAAGGTGGTGATGCAGGGAACCGTGACCCTCTCATCAGCAACAGCTCTGAAACCATAAGGGATTGTGTAACACAGTGCCGATGATAATCCTGACTTTGATTCCTGATTCAGCACTTCCACTCAAATAAACAAAATATTTCATATCCCAAACTGAGGATTTCTACTAAAGCCTTCCATAAACTGACTTCACAGCCTGTTTTTGTAATCTTTCCAGATTGCAAGAATCAAAACTGAGAGGAAAAAGAAGGCAGCATTATTTTTTTATGGAAGCAAAGGAAAAGATTCTTCCATTTCCAGATGTGTCACAGCCCTTTCAACTGTAGGGGAAGATATCATGACAAGAGATTTTATGATTCTTGGCTTCATAATCACATGAAAATTGTGTTTTATCTGACATCAAAAGAATGAGCTATTTTATTGTCATGATGATGCTAAAGATCTTGCATTTGCTCAGATTAGTAACAACATAAATAAGGCATCAATGGAATAAAAAAATCCCTTTTGTGTCCTTAGGCTGTATGTGTGGTTTTTCAAACAATCAGCTCTATGAAGAAAGAGAACCAGTAGAGTGTTCATGTTCTGAATTAAAGAAAAATGAATGTGTACAACTTTTTCCTAGGCTTGAAACCTAGATAATTTTGAAAATTTGTCCCATATGACCTCCAGTTATTTTGATAGCATTACACTAAATCTATGCCCCAAAACTGTAATCTTAGTTCCTGTGATTTCTTTCTCGTCAACATTGAAGATTAAAGTGAGCATGATGAAATAGGCCATCTATATTGCACATAATTTATTTCAGATTCTTAGCATTGTTCAAGCAATAATTTAATTTATAATAATTGGTTTTGGTGGACCTCATCTAACTGGATTTCAGCAAAGCAATTAAAATGGTGCCATATAGGGAATTATTACCAAAAGATTCTGGCTGAAGCAGAGATAAAAGGTGCTGAAAGGGGGAGCACCAGGGTAGAGAGAGGTTACAAGCACAGCTTCTCGAGCTTCGCTCTTAGCCAGTCTGAACTAAATATATTCACCAACAACACAAGAAGAAGGAGCACATTAATGAAATTTGCTGATGACACAAAGCTGGGAAGACCAGCAGAATGTCTCACAGGAAGAACTCAGGGAGCCGACTGAGAAATACCCTAAAGACATTTTATTAGACAGAGCTTAAGATCATGTACTTAAAAGGGGATTGTGTTTCCTGAGTGAGGTCTGGTGGAAACAAGGAGACAGAAAGTCTATTTTTGTGGTGAAGCCTGGGAAGTGGGAATTTCTAAAGCGGTTGTCTCCACAGTACCCACAAGCTTGAGTCCAGCCCATGCAGTTAAGGTTCTCAGTGCTGGCAACAACAGCAGTAGCCATAGGTACTTAGTAAAAATCAGAGTATTTCTGGGTACCTGTTTGTAAACAGTTATTTAATTGGTACAGTGGACCTAACACAGCTTCTCCCAGGTTATTCTCTCAATTTTTATTATTCTTCCTGTTAAATAATTACTTCCCACCGGAGGCAGATGGCAGGTATTGAGCATAAAGGTGAGAGTGTGGCAATCCCTCTCCTGTTGCCTCTGGGCATGGGGAGCAGCCCTGCTAAGTTCAGCTGCCCTCCTCCCATCTGCAGAGACCACTCAGTCTAGCTCTTTACCTCAGGGAAAAGACATTTCAGAGTTTTTCACACATCTGATGTGTTCCTGGCATGAAGGGTTGCTTTTCTGCCACCCACACTCTCTGGAAAAGTCTTTCCCGCCCTTTCATTGCCCACAATAATCCCTCAGAAGGGCTGGCTGGAGAGAAGTGCTCCCACACGCCTGGTGACATTTAAGCCATGTGGCAAATCCCTTTGCGCACGAATCCTGCTCCCAACCAACACAATAGCAGACTTGGTGGGTGCGGGATGAAGCCCAGGGTGACATTTTCTTCCACCCCACGCTTCTTTCCTGAGTGAAGCTTTTGTGAGATGGCAGAGGCCGGAAAATCCGTGTGGCTCCACCTGTTGCTGTGGGCTCAGTCCCACGGTCAGCTGACCCTTTGCTGCAGTCGTGTTCTTCTCATGTCCTCCTTGCCCCACCAGCAGTGAAACCAGCCCCTGTATGCTCCATTCAGAGTGAAAACACTACAATTAATTCAGGAAAAACATGACTTTTGGACAAGAGAATTTTGTTGAATGCTGTTGATAAGACATCTTCCAAGCAGGGATATCATCCTCATGGGGAGCAGAACACAGCCAGAAAACTACCTGAAGCAGGGTATGATTGCAAATTCATTAGAAAAATAGGTTTGATTTCTACAAACTTCTATTCATAGAAAATACTTCCTTGAAGCATCCTGATTTCTAAAGAATTTTTATTAGAAAGGGTTCTTTGACCCTGGTGCACATTTTTGGCCAAGACCAAAGCAAGTGTGACCTGCCTGTCCCAGAAAAGTCAGAGCAGCCAAGCTGTTGAGTAGGGTCCCTCTTTGCAGCAGGAAAGCATAAATGTGCCAGATGAACAGGCTTTTTTAAGTGCACCCGATCCCCTCGTTTTTAAGGATCTCCATTCTTTTCCATCATGGGAAATTTATTTTCCAAGGATGGGCAGGAACAGAAAAAGGAAAGAAAACGCGGGAAAACAGCTAAAAGAAGCCAGTTTCTAACTAGCTCAGATTTAAACTCATCTAAACTACCCCATTTAAACCTCCCCCTTTCTGTATGATGACAAAAATAGAATCAAAGAATGGTTTAGGTTGGAAGGGACCTTAAAGATTATCTAGTTCCAACCCCCACCATGGGCAGGGACACCTTCCACTAGCCCAGGTTGCTCAGAGTCCCACCCAGCCTGGCCTTTAACACTTCCAGGGATGGGACATCCCCAGCTTCTCTGGGCTCACCACCCTCACAGCAAAGATTCTTTTCCTAATATCTAACCTAAACCCATTCTCTTTCAGTTGAAGCCATCCCCCCTTGCCCTGTCATCACATGCTCTTGTAGTCTCTCTCCATCTTTCTTGTAGGCTCCCTTCAGATACTGGAAGGCCACAGTAAGGTCACCCCAAAGCCTTCTCTTTTCCAGGCTGAACAATCCCAATTCACTTTGCCCTTCCTCAACTTCAGCTCAGAAGCAGGACTTTACGGTTATACAAGCCTTTACCAAATTTTTGCAAATGTGAACATTTTGCTGTTCTTACGGCCTGTCCATAGCAGTAAATACATCTGGCTTTTACATCCCTGGTAAAGGGATGTAAAAAAAATCACAGCATCATAGAATATGCTGAGGTGGAAGGAACCCATCAGGATCATTGAGTCCAACTCCTGGTCCTGCACAGGACACCCCAAGAGTCACACCATGTGCCTGAGAGCATTGTCCAAATGCTTCTTGAACTCTGTCAGGCTGGTGCTGCGACCACTTCCCTGGGGAGCCTCTTCCAATGCCCAACCACCCTCTGGGTGAAAAACCTTTTTTTAATATCCAATCTAAACCTCCCCTGACACAACTTCAGGCCATTCCCTCAGGTTCTGTCACTGGGCATCAGAGAGAAGTGATCCATGTCTGTCCCTCCTCTTCCCCTCACAAGGAAGCTGTAGACTGCAGCTGTAGAGAGGTCTCCCCTCAGTCTCCTCCAGGCGGAACACACCAAGTGACCTCGGCCACTCCTCATACAGCTTCCCCTCAAAGCCCGTCACCATCTTTGTGGCCCTCCTTTGGATGCTCTCTAATAGTTTAATGTCCTTCTAACATTGTGGCACCCAGAACTGCCCCCAGCACTTGAGGTGAGGCCGCCCCAGTGCAGAGCAGTGGGACGATCCCCTCCCTTGCCCGGCTGGCGATGCTGGGCCTGATGTCCTCCAGGACATGCTTGGCCCTCCTGGCTGCCAGGGCACTGCCGACTCATGTTCAACTTGCCATCGACCAGGACCTAAATCATTATTAAATTAATTTCTTCATGTATGCAACCTGTGGAAAATCATCAACTCTATGATAATGTGGCATAAAACTGTTACAGGAAGTTGTTTAGGATAAGCTAAAAAAAAATTATTATACCGTACAACTGCTGTCACTCCAGTATGAATTAACAATCTTCATACTCTTGTCACACATCAGTATTTCTCATACATGCTTTCTGTATTCGAGTTGGTCAGGCTTGCTAGAAAAATACTCTCTCCTCACCAAATCAGCATAAATGGTGATTTCCAAAACTGAAACAAGTGCAAACAAGCAAATTTATTTAAAAATGTCTCAGATATTACATATTACATGTGCTATTTAAATGGACTATTTTATATCATGACTATTTGCTTGGTGAACTAACAGAAGTGCTTAACTTCTTGTAGATCTATGCTTATGAGAAAATCTTTTAAATTTAATTTAATGTAAAAAAGACCAAACACTGTCCATAAAAAGTTTGCAGATGAACATTCACCATCCCCTCCTTGAGCCACAAGCACTTAATTACTGTTAGAGATCTTAAGATAAAAAAAAAAGTATAAGCCTGTTTCATGGCTCAACCTATGCCCATTTAGTTAAAAATCAATCCACACCCAAAGCAACACTGATAATTTTATCCTGGGAATAATCAGTGTTGATAATAGTGTCTGGAGCATGTTAAGGTGTTTTTCTTCCCTTGTATAATTATTTACCTATAAAAGCCCACACTACCTTTGCCAGCAGGCACAAAACACGTGCAACCTAATAGTCACCATGTAAGACAGGAAAAAACATCTTCTGGTAGGAGGAGATCAGGTTCCTAATGCTTATGTCATTATCACTCTTCTCTTGTGTGTCTATTAGACAAGTCACAACCTAAACTTCTCATCTGTGTTGCACACTGGCTTCAGAGCTGGCATTATTGTGCTGATTGAAAGAGACTTAATTTACTTCAGTTCTTAAGTTTACTTCTCCACCTGGTAGAACTAGGAATGGAAATTAAGAGTATTACTTATAAAACCCTACACACATGCACATCCACAAAACTTTTCCTGTAGGAAACCTCTTTCTGTGATACAAATCATACTGCCCTTTCAGTCTCTGCTGCTCTTCTCCTTATTACTCCAGAAAAGCAGAGAAATTTCTACCCACCCAACATACTTTACTGCAGTCATTGAAAGCTTCTCTTCTCAAGGCCTGTGCATATTGCCTTGGCATGCTACCAAAATCTGCTAGCAAATGGCAGATTAAGTGGAAACACAGGAAAGAATCTCAAGCATGTATTATACTTGCTTGGGGTTCAGCACGCAACTTTAAGACGAGGGCTGCCCTCTAAACAGGCAGGCCTGGGAATTCAGTTGCAAAACAATTACAGATGCAAGGAAAATACTTTTTCTCTGAGAAGGAAACGTGATGATATTCTGCAGTCTTCAGTATGCTAAGTTCAATGTGTGCTGGGGAAGATCTCGGCAGGGTCTGTGTCTTCTCGAGACCTCAATTTCCATCTCTAGTACTGTTCTTCAAGGGATTTATAGCAAATTAAGTAAAATTTTTCATATGTCAATCTCTTACAGATGCAGGAGCAGATTTTAATCCTTTTCAATCACAGTCAAAACAGTTCCTCTATGCCTATCTACTGTCTTGCTTTAATATAGAAGAATAATGAGGCACATCATTTGGTTCTGCAGGCAGCCATTGGCTGGACAATGAAATTTCAAGTGCCATGCTTGTATATAATTCAGTTATTTATGTCTTCTGGAAGAGCCTTGTTTTAGCTGCATGGCTATCTTTCTCACAGTTTAAAGTTCTGGTTTTAAAGGAGCCCTCTTTGCAGCATCAAAGCAAATATCCCCAGGATGCAATTTCCCAACGTGCCTAGCCTGCCCAACCTACTGCAAATGAATACACTGGCAAAATTACCATCAACTCCAGTGGGTGCAGGTGAAACAGTGCTGCATTTCAGCACCACAGTTCTGCCCATGTTATCTGAGATTTTCTTTCCTTTCCAAAACTGGAATGTTTGCACAGGGTGCACAGTGGGAAGAGACTCTCCCACTCCTGATTACACTGAACTTGCTGCATATGTTCTTAGGGAAAAAAAAGAAAGAAACAAAATACCAAAAAAAAAAAACCAAAAAAAACCCCCAAACCTTGCTCACATTACTCTAGAGGAAATGGCCTCAAGTTGTGCCAGCAGAGGTTTAGACTGAATATTGGGAAAACTTTCTCCACCAAAAGGGTTGTCAAGCACTGGAACAGGCTGCCCAGGGAAGCAGTGGAGTCACCATCCCTTGAGGTTTTTAAAAGACATATAAATGTGGCACTTAGGGACAAGGCTTAGTGGTAGACCTGGCAGTGTTAGGTTTACAGTTGGCCTTGATGATCTTAAAGATCTTTCCCAGCCTAAATGGTTCTGTGATTCTATGAAAAGTTCTTAGCCTACACTCTGACAAAGCAGTTGAGAACACAGGACCAGTGGATGGGAAATATGTCCAATAAATCAGGACTGATGTTCTCAAGCCCATATGACATAGTACGCACACTGAGAAGTCAGGAAAGTTGTACAGGCAGCAACTTCAAAATGAAAAACTTTCTGCATCCAGCGTTTCTCTAAAAACTGTGGGTCTCACTGTTAGCCTCAAAAGAACATTTTTCATACTGCATCAACTAAAAGAAAAAGAAGATGGACTGACCTCAAATTATAACCTTTTACTGACTGGTTGACATTCCTCCATGGTTTATTTACCCTAAAGTTCATAAAAACAATGTGGCTTTTCAGTCTAATAGGTTATTTTCAGCTCTAACTAATCAGAGCTCATGACTGGTTTTGAAACAGCAAGAGTCATACAAAAGCTAAGATTGATTATCAGCATCCAAATGTATAAAGTAATTAAGCCTATTGGAAAAACCAAAAACAACACACCAAAAGAACTTCCAACAAGTGGGAGCAGAAGAAAATTGAAGGAAAATAAACAGCACCAAGGATTTTAATAAATCTGTATCTGAATGTCTTTACAAATAAGTAGCTGAAATGAAATTGAGAGTGTAACCCAATACAGCACAAATACAAGAATGTCTGCATTGAAATTCTGTAACTTTTCTTTATTCACTGTGATACATTCAAACAAAAGTGCTCCAGATAACAGCCATAGAGTAAAGGAAGTTAAAATAAAAAGTCAGAAAAAGACCATCAGATACATATGGTGATTATTCATATTTCAAAGCATTAGTAATTGCTTGTATCTGAATGCACCAACAACCCACATGAGTGTCCACATTTCTGTACACTGCTTCTATAAAAATAATAATCAGAGGCAGCTCCAGCAAAAATGTTTGTCAGAACTAGAGCCAAAGCCACCACAAAGATAAAGCACCATCAGGCATATGTTTACAAATGCCGTAGTAATTAGTAGAGGGTAAAAAAGGCTTAGCTGAATTAACATTTTCCTTGTATTTGTATAGCTTAGGGAAGCTCTGCTTGGATTCATTCCTTCCCAGCTTTGATATTTCTCATCAGGGACTTGTATTTGCCCCACAACACCAAGCACCACGGGCAGCTCAGGAAGCTTCAGGAGACAGTGAGAGATGGATGGAAGAGAAACCGGAACCAGAGCCAGTGTCTATCCTCCTACATAAAAAAATAATCCTGGCATGGCAGCATGTCCTTAATCATGCTACTGAAATACAGTGGCACAATCCATCTGAGAAGGGCTGTTTGTACAGACCATACTGTCTTCCCAGTGCTGTTTGCTGAGCTACAGTGTTTGGCTGCACTGTTTTTACCTAAAAAGGACAGTTCTTGTTTTAAACTCTAATTCTTCTGTAGTAAAAATATAAGTCACTGTTATCTGGAAGAGACAGCAGAGGATCACTTCACAGCAAACTCAGGCTGCATCCTATAATGTGATTCTATTCCAGCTGCAGAATTCCAGCCAAGAATTATTTGTAACCCAACAGTTAGATGGGGAGGAGGATTCCTACCCCAAAACCACAAGAAATATAAGATGCAAATTACACTGTCAAAGGGATATGACAGAGAGACACTTTCAAGTCTACGGTCCCTCTATATGGTGTATTATTAAGTAGAACAGCAAGGATCTTCAGCAAATAGGGGGGAAACTTGGTAGAACCCTTGTTCTGTTCTCTCCTTTACCTGCTCTGCAGGCAGCAATTCAGATAGACAGCACGACCAAAGACAGGCTTTCCCTCTCAAAATCTGAGTTGCTGACATGAGATTTTTCTTAAAAGACCTAAGTAGGTCATAAACAGAAAAGCCCCTTTCCCCACACACTTTCTAGTATATTAATAGGGATCCTGCTCCTTCATAGGTCCCAGCTCCTATAAAGATTTAATCCCATGTGCAATTTGTGTTTCCCAAAGCAGGATGTAATGGCACTGATCATATGATCAACATCATCTTCACAGTCAAATCCTTGCAATGTCAAGTTCTGTTTGCTCAAAAAGCATTTTTCTTAACTAGGTTACTAATAAAGTCTCAAATCACTCAGGTTGAAAGGAAGTTAGAAGTGTTATGTGGTTATTTACCCTTCACGCTATTTGTGTGGCATTCATCTCCCACGGCGCATGCCTTGCCCTTTTCACACTCCCTTTTCTCATGCAGGAACACAAAGCTTCAATGTTTGGGTTGCAAACACCATTAAATGCCCCCCTTCAGCCCCCAACAGCATAGAAATATTTTCTTTTAAAAGTTCAGATCAAAGCATTTCTACTAATCCTAGGATTTATTAAAACAAACATTGTAGGCATGAGATAGTCAACAGCGTCCCTTTTACAAGATTCTTTGGAGACGGTTCTGTTTTCATACTGTTTACTGATCCGCCCCTAATTAATCTTCAGTTGCTCAGCTGCAAATTCAGCAAGTCCACCTGCTCCTTCCCCACCCAGCAGACCTTCCTTTCTCCCCAGTTTCAGGCTGTAATGACAGCACCACACAATCCATATCCTAAGAACAAGGTGGCTGGCTTGAAAAGCTACATATCTCCCGATGTTAAATGATCACAAGCATTTGCAGCATAAGCCTAGACTTTCCTCAGATGAGTAACTAAAACCAGTCATTAAGTGCTTTCAAGGAGTTTCAATGTCTTTATCCTTCCCTGCAGTCAAGGTAGTTGCCTTTGATCCAGTAACAGATCTGTGCGTATTTGAGGGGTGTAATGCGAACAGCTACATTGAAATCCTGTGGGGTGCCATTCATGTCCACCCACTGATGGCCTGAAAATATACCAATAATTTTACGCTCCCATTTATGATTCTGCCTCTTCCACATCCTCACATACACCCCAGACCCACTTGCACCTGGCTGGGCATCGCACTGCTGGTACAACAGGTCGTACGTTTCATCTTTGACATCACAGAAACGGTAAACCAGGTTTCCCGGACGGTCATTGTCGTAGCCAGAGAAGTGAATCCTCCCTCCAGGTAAGTGTCTTGCTGGTGGGCTCACACCTATCTTCATAAACTTTCTTTTATGCGGCTTCTTCAGCTCCAGCAGGGCATAGTCATAATCCATGCCAATGTCATTGGCATTGCCTTTGATCCATCCTTTGGGGACATGCGTCCGTTTCACTCGGATCCACTGGAATTTCATTTTCTCAGGCATTGCCGAGTTGGTGATATTGGACCCTCTGCTGCCATCTTTCTGTTTGGGCTTTAGGAACCCTACCCGCAGTTTCTGAGCTCCTTTGACGTAACTCTTTCCATCATGGATACAATGGGCGGCAGTAAGAACATGCTTTTCAGCCACCAGCGTCCCTGTGCAACCTGTAGAGAGCTTCACCGATGTGGAGAATGGGTAATTCAACAAGAAGTCTTTCCCAAAAATGCTAAACCTGCTGTCATAGCCATAGATCTGCCTCTTAGTTCGAGACCTGCCTCGAGAGCCATCGCCACCGCTGCTCAGAATATATATGCCCACTTCCGTTTCAGTGAGGCTACCATTAGCGTACAAGGTTTCGTAGGACAGGTAGTTCTTCACTTCTTCGTAAGTTGGCAGCGGAGAACTTTTGTGGCATGCCGGGCCACACGGAGATACCACTTCCAGTCTGGCTTCGGCATCAAACTGTGGTTTGTCCAAGTTCAGGGTAGACTGTGGCAGGATAACGGGAACTCTGTAAGACGGCCAAGTTGGCTTCCAGTGCGGACTGGAAGGCATCACATCTTTAGCAGCACACAAAAGGAGGATTAAAGTGGACAAGGCTGCCATTCTGAATGCCAGTCTGTGGAATGCAAAAGGAAGTACAGTTATTCACTCAAACTTGTTGCGAGATTATCCTACCTTGCAAAGTAATGGTTTGCCAACCGAGTATAAATATAAAAGGGTCAAGCTATTTGAATGGAGTTAACTTACATTAAGTAGCTCAGATTGCTCAGTGTCAAACTAATGTCTTAGCCTGTGTCTTGAAACACGTGTCCCAGGTTAATGCTGAAATACAGGGCATTTAACCCTTAGGAATGCTGAGCCACCAACTCCCAGCTGACATCAGTGCGGAGTTACAGTACTTGTCTTCACACGGTTTAAAGAAAATTCAGACTCTGTGTAAATCCCTTCATTCAGAAACCAGAGCTCCTGTAAAGAATGAATGTGTCTGTCTTCAGCTAGATGAAAACATTCTCTGAAAGCTCCCCCTACTCTGTGACTCCACTGAGAAATGTCCTTAAATCTCTTCACACCATTTGCTGTCTCAGCCAGAGACATCAGGCTGATGGTAGGGACAGGCAGAGGGACAAAGAGAGTGACCTGACAGGGGTTGGATTGCAGAATGTGACCACAGGGGAGACACTTCCACTTGCCACTCACACCAGACAAAGGTTCTGCCCCATGTGGCATTGGCTCTCCCTGAGGCTTACATGAGAAAGGGTGATATGATTACACATAGGCAGCTAATGAAGATTACAATTCTTGAGGGAATTTTCAGTTAACACACTGGCTTATTGCTTTATAAACTCAATTAATTAGAAATGCAAACCAACCCCCTCTGAGCACAGGGAGGCAAATGCGACTGTAAATGTGTTTATGAACCACAGGCAGAGTGCCTGAGACTGCAGAGAACAGCGTGCACTAGTACTGTGTCAAAAAAATGTGTAACTTCAGTTTATTTGAAAATTAGCCATACAGCTGAATCGCTGCAGGAGGCACTGTGCCCTGGGCAAGAAGGCAGGCAGGATCTCCCTCACACAAAGATTATTCAAACAAAAGTTCACAATTATGTTGAGCTTACACATATTTAAAACCCTGCTGAGGTTACACTGATCACAACTGCTGGATCATTCCTGAAATGCCTCAAACAAGTAAACCAAAGCAAATCACACAGGAAACAACCACAGCTATCTAAGAATAAAAAAGAAAAATCCTTCTCTCCAACACTTTTTGTAGGAATATTCCATCCCTAAGTTGCACCAAAAAAAGACTTTGAAAACTACAGGCTGCTGAAGTCCAGTGGTGTTCAACTCAAATATTAGGCCTAGATTCTGAGATCTTTGGTAGTATCCTCTTCGAGAATGGAGGCTATCACTAAAGCACACAACGTTTAAAATATCAATTGACTCATGCAGGATATCAAAAGACTTTTAAGCCCAAAAAGCAGATGCAGACGAATAGAACTGATGCTACTGAAACCCACAGAGGCAGGTATTGACTCTTACGGAGGTGACCACACATTCTGTTGGCAATTTTTTCATTAACAAACAGGACATCTTTAAAGAAACATACCTTTTTTCTAGGTTAGGCTCTATCAAAAGTGATGCTTTATACCCAACAGATGACTCATGCTGGCCAATACAAGCCATTTTAAACATTAATCAGAATTGCATTATTTTGGATGTCCCAGAAATCAGAAAATACTTGGTATTCAAGGAAAACCACCAGCTCAGCTCCTGACTCCTTCCACAGCAAATTTTAGTATTGGATGTGACTGTACTTTGCAAGCTATGCAATGAGAGATTTTCACATTGGTGTAAGGATGGCACAGAGAACACCTGCTGTACTACCAAATACATTGTTGTAGGACAGTGATTAGGAACAGCGAAAAAAGGAGGTAACGGACAAATTACAGTGTTCCATCCCCACAAAGACAATATTCACTGGCACAAATCAACTGTTAACTGCCCTGCCTGTGTCAGTGAGGGCTGCATGCAGCAGTGTTTACTGGTTTCACAGCTGGAAGCTGAGAGCAGACTAAATCACAGTTAAACTGTGCATCAGGTAGCTGATCCCACCATTAAGAGCACATATTTCTTTCTATGAGGTTTTCCCTCATTGCCCTCAGCTTTCTTGACAGATGGAATCTCTCTAAATTGCACCACTCCTGCCTGCCAGCACGGACCCGATGAAGGGATTGTGTGCCCAACAGCTCCTCTGTTTCCTCCGAGATTATCATCTGGGTTGAGAAGAGAATTACCTCGCCCTGCAACCTGCTCTTCCTTATCTCCCCACCATCACCACCACAGCACCGCCAGCACTTGGAAGGGCAGCTTTAAACAGCAGAGGGCAGCCGCCCTATGGAGAGAACAAGACAGGAGATGGGACTCGAGCTGGTCCCATAAAAAAGGCTTCAGAAGACGGTATTTGTGTCTGTGCTGTGTAAAGTAGTAGTTACTCCACTTTACGTCTCTGAGCAAGCCTTCCCAACCCCCCTCCCCTGTTGCTTCTGTGCTGTGATCACATTGCAGCTCTGGGGGATAAAAAAAGCTTTTTCATCAGTTACAGTTAAAATGTTATTTAAACCTGACAATAAAATACAGTTATACCTGACTGTAGAAGCTAAAGAGTGCTCACAAACCCAGACACTTACTGAAGTCTTCACAGTTATATTCTCTCTGGAGACATAGCTGGTACTAAATCAGATCTGGGCAGCAATGAATAGAATAAATATGTCTTATTTATAACAGGATGAACATTAGTGCACAGTACCTCTTTCTGTGTAGATCCTTCCTCTTAAAAATTAAGGAGTTGAAAAAGCAATCTACGTTTAAACAGAGACTTACCAGCAACGCTCTTCTTTCCTTTTCATTTGAAACAAAATCAAAAATCTGCAAAAAACCCCAGGATTTTAAAGCTCTCTGTCCTCAGCCACTTACTTATTGGTGATCCTGAGAGGTGTTCTCAACCTGAACAAACTGGTAAGGAGTGAGCACTTCCCCGCACAGCTATCACAGAGTGGTACTGAATGAATTACGATGTGCTGCTCTACTGTAGCTCTGCTCTCCTGTTTCTATTTAAACTGTGTCATAAACTCAATCCACCCTTTGACTCAGCACAAAGCCCTGCTCTGACATCCAGCCTAGGAACCCCCTAGAAGCGGTTTGTACATAATCACACTCACTAATGGCATTAAAATTGTTTAGAGAATGGAAACAGTGACAGCTACCCCGGGGCTCCCCACGCCACTGAAATACTTTACAGACACATTTTCCTGCTTGCTATGGGCATTCACGCACCAAAATAGATGCTGCTGAAAGAAAACTGCCTTGTTCAGGATGGACATGAATAATTTTCTAATAAGCAAGTAATTTTTCTGCAGGAGTTCACTACTCCAGGGGTGGTTCTTGTAATAGATGATTAAATAACAACGAATCTTGGATCATCTAGCACGAAAGCCCATGATCTGAACAGTCTCCATTACATTTTGAAATGAAGAAAGTTTTTCCATAGTGCTGGAAGCCAGAAAGATTAACATAGCAAAAAAAAAAAAAAAAAAAGAGAGAGAAAACCAAGACAGTGAGGGAGAAAAACCTGTCCTAAACCAAATTATAAAGGAGAACTAAATCACTGTCAGTGCCGTGCCAAAATACCTCTGCTGCTTTTCCTGGTCACAGAACTTGTTAAAACACACCAAAAATAATGGAGTTGCACTTTAATAACTACAGAAGCCTCGCTGCCATTAAAATCTAACAAGTCTATTAGCATGCCTGAGATGCTGAGGGTGGTGCGAGAGTTACACTGCCTTACCTGCTCAACTGAGGGCTGTAGGAAGAGATGCCTTGGAAAACCTGAGACTAACTTTGATCCTGGCAGGCCACGGGTGTGTCTTATTAACATACACACCGGGCTTAACGGCTATTTTGGCACATGTGCCAGTGACATGCACACACAGAGAAAAGGGAGCATAGTACGTGTTTCTATTTAGTCCGATTCCTAGGACTGCCTCCTTTCACCCTCCCTTTTTCCTTCTTTCTCTTTCCCTGCATGTCAAGCAGTTTCAGTATACGGTACAAGAGCAAACTGCATTACAAGCAGACAGTGATGGTCAGTTTGAATAACGGGGGTAAGCTGTAGGAAGGACCTGCATCCCCAGGGCTTCCAAACCACCTGAGTGACGGGGCAGCTGCACAAGCTAAGTCCCGCTGGGACCTTACCAACCCCTCGTACCTCGCTCGGGGCAGAAGGCAAAAAACAACTGCCCCAGGCTCCAGCAGCTGCTTCACTGAAGAGCTTGTGTCACGTATATCTTAACAGGCCACCCAAAAATCCTAATGTTCTCAGACACAGTGATGAATCGAAGTATCGACCGCAGCGGAGCGCTACCTTCAGACGCCTCCTAAGCGTGAAAAGCAGCAAAGGCGAATTTTATCCCAGCTGTTCCCTCACCCGCCGTCCTTTCCGAGTTGAGCACCAGCAGCGGCGCCGGCCGCCGCAGCGGGAACCGGCGGGGAGCAGCCGCGTTCGCCCTTTTGTCGCCGGCGCCGCCGGCGCCCGGGGGGCTCCGGTGGATGCGAGCGGGGTTAAACATTAAGCCCAGCGCGGAGGGAGAGCTCTCTCCGGGCCGGGACAGCGGCTCCCGCCGCCCGGTGCCGCGCATGGCTGGGATTCCCGGGCGCTGCGCCCGCCGGCAGGTGAGGCACCAGCCCGGGGCAGCGCGGGGCGAGCCCGGGGCAATGCGGGGCGAGCCCGGCTCTTACCATCCTCCCGCCGCCCCTTTGTCCCCCGGAGCGACCCGCACCCCGCGGCGCCCTCCCGGCC
>VYZT01013838.1:141291-158259 GCA_013400735.1 Pomatostomus ruficeps
CCGCTGGATCCCGCCGCCGCCCCGCTCCGCCCCGCAGCGCTCCCGGCTGCGCCGCCGCCCCTCGCCGGCCGGGCCCGGGCCGTCCCTCTGTGCTGCCGCCCCGGCGCGTCCTATGTGGCGTCACCCCGTTTTTTATTATTTCACTACTATTTACATTTTTTTCCCGAGGGAAAACATAGGGGTTTTTCCCCATCCTTGTTTTTGTTCGCGGTGTTCAGGCCATACGGGCAGCTCAGGAGCTGCCGTCCCGGTTCGAGATTTTGGGGTGCAGCCCGTAACACCTCTGCAGCCCCGAGGGCAACAGGCTCTTTGTCCGCAGTGTCCGGGTCCCCAGACTCCTGTTCAAAGGGTCCCTAAGAGTAGGGTGAACCCCCGCCGTCCCTTCTGCCCCCGCAGGGCATCAGCTCCAGGAGCTCTGCGGTCAGTCACCCTTGTTGCCTCATCAAGCGGACATTTAAATTTAATTGTCCGACACATTGTTCTTGAATCCTTATAATGATAGCTGGCAAGAAAAGAGGAAACCAGAGCCAAGAAGGCAAAAATCCTGCAATGTTTTAACTCCACAAGAAAAAGCCACCAAGAAAAAAGTTTTTTTCAAAATTCCTAGCTGATCACCATTATTTCAGAAAGGAAATATAATTTTCATAGGAATCAATTCATTTGTAGCCTTCTGCTGACTTCTTCACCCCGCTGCTGCCCTTACAAAGGACAAGGAACACCTGAAGCAAAGCAAAACCTTTGTCTCAGCTATGGACACGCTGTGAACAGCCAAAATATGACAGGATCTTACATTCTCAGACACGATTTTTCTGATTTACATTTGCTTGGCCCTAGCACCATCCCCGTCTGGGTCTACAGAAAGATTTTACCAAATGAATGAAAAAAGCATGTAGTACATTAAGATAACTTTGTAACTACTCAGACAAGTCTTTCTCAACTGTGAATGATTAGGAGAGAACTGCAGTGTGGGGAATAGGTCATCGCTGGTAGAGGACAAATGTCTCCAGCAGGAGCACAGGTAGAGAATACAACTGGTTTTGGGGAAGGGCTGGTGACGCCAGTGCAGCTGCTCTTGGGCCATGAGGGAATGACCATGCAGCAGTGAGGCAAATCCCTGGAGTATTAGCAGGCAGCAGACAAGTCAGGCTCTGTCTGCAGTGCCACACTAACCGTCCAGGGAGGTTCTTGCTTTCCCATGGACATGCAGCCTCTTGTGTCACAGCTGCCAAATGTGCTCCAGGGCCTTCCAGACACAAATTCAAATAGACACAATCCTAGATGATATGATGCTGATAGAAGTTTTTACTGCAGACGGGGAGGCTCCTGAGGGATTTGGGGGGTGGGAGGGGGCGTTGATTTCTCCCAGGATTTGCTGCTNAGAGATACTTAGATGGATGTTGTGGGACCCACCTCACTTAATTGTAGGGGGTTGGGATGCCCTGGGCTATCCATGCTACAATACAGGACTACAAACCTCCTCTCCCTGAAGCAGCACCAGTGGAAATTGTCCTTGCCTATGGCAGGGTGTTTGTAACTAGAAGATCTTTGAGATCTCTCCCAACCCAAACCATTTTGTGATGATGTGATTCCATGAAGTGTGTCTCTATGTAAAACACTGATGGATGAACAAGAACCACAAGGCTTGGTGTCTACAGGCCCCTCCTGAGAATGGAACCTTAAAGAAAGTGTTGAGCAAAACTTTCATGGCAAAAGGAGTGGAAAAAAATGTTTGGTTTGAAATTTAGTTATGAGACATTTTGTTGTCCTAAAACTTCTGATTTTTATTATTTTTAGTGTATACATTAAACCATAAGCTCAGAAAAATTTGTCTGGCCTGTCTTCATGTCTCCCTTAAGAAATAATGAGCTACTGTCCAGTTCTATCAAGCATCTATAGACAAAATCTGATGTTTTTCTAATTCAAAAGAAAAAAAAATACCAAATATTTCTTTTTCCCCTATGTGCATAATTCTTAAGAAACAAGAGCTCTGGAGAAATTGGGCTGCACAAGTTTTTTTTTAAAAGAGAGTGAAGTCCAGGATCTGAATGTTACTGTGAGCCATTGTTGAGGCAAAGAGCAGTAAGTAACAAAGTACGTAGGGGTGAAGAGGTATTAGCTGTACTATATTGTCAAGTGATAACACACACACTGACTTTTCAGCACCCTGTGAGTAAGCTGAAAATGAAACAGTCTACAGGTGGGAGCCCTAATGAATGGCACTGTCAGGAGATAATTTCTCATGGCTGAAGAAATCTTATATTCTGCAGGGAAGTGAAGTAACCTGGCATTATGGTCCTGTGCCAGATTCTGCTGCAGACAATGAAGTGATTTCAGAAGCCACTGAGTCTGGAAGGAAGAATGACAGCCCACAGTTGGCTCAAGTGAGTCTCCCCATTGCTCACTGGTGGTGCAATGCAGAAGAAACTGCTCCTTGGAGTTCCCAAGTGCAATGGCAGCTCTTCAGCCTGCTCCCTCTACTTGCCCTGGAACACAGACCCCTGCTCACTCATGTCCTGTTTCCTGAAGTGCTTTTTAACTGTGAGAGAAAATTAAAGGTGAAGACACACTCTATCTCTTTAAAAACAGACTGTTTTGAAGAATGATGCAGACTGGGACTTTGGAGAAGCCAGTACTTTCCTCATCCCTGCCCCTACTTCAGGATTTCAGGAAGGCTCTGGTGCCACAGTTCCCTAATCTGTGCAACAAGTGTGAGAGCATATCCTATCCCAATGAAGTGTTATGATGATAATTACAGTGGTGATTCTCCCATGATTGGGTGCTCTGCTGATGGGAAGGGGAAGGCCAGACATCTACCTCAGATGTGCTGCACCACAAGATGATACCACTAGGAGAGAAGGGACTCTTCCTCAGGTTTTTCAAGACTGTGGATGTGAGGGGGATGGGGGAAGGATTTATTCCTAGTTCCCAGAAGCAAAATGCTTTTACTGTCAGCTCTGAAAGGAAGCACATGAGGACTGGGAGTCTGAGTTGTTTAGTTTATGGAAAAGATTGCCAAGTGGTAAAACCGACAGCTGAATGTATACAATATCCTTCCTGTGTGGCAAAAGTCTTGTCCTCAGCAAGAGTGACACTGTGGAGCAGCATGGAGGAGGACTCCTCTACCCTTGGAGAGGATTCCACTGATGAATAAAAACAGTAAAAAGCTAGTCATGACCACTCTAAGTTCCTTTTGCAGGTCTTAGGGGGCTACCTCAGAGGGCAACTAATTACATCCTAAAATGGGATGTAAGTTAGGCCAGACAATCGTTCATTAAAATCACTCATTTTATTCTGCTGTCTATCATGAGAGGTTAACTCTAACTTTTTGGTGCCAACAGGTACATGAAGTGAAGCCTACCCAGTGTGTCCATCTTCTTTCTGGATGGATAGGGATATTTGAGCACCTAGTTGCAATTCACTCAGACAGGAAGATTTCTACTGCACAGGTCCACCTGCAGACACAACTGTGCAAATAAAGGGCTTTGCCTGAGAAAACTCAAGCTTTACGGAAAGTTTCTAAATCTATTGGAAAACCAATCCACTAATATATGGGAAACACAAGAGGTGACACTGAACTGAAAATACAGTACGGTTAGGAGTAATTTTGTAGCTGTTCCCCACCNTAGAATATATTACATAGAAAGTTTTGATCAAACCATGAGCTGCATAGAAGGAAGAAAAAGAGGATTAATATTTTGAATTCAACTTGTTTCAAAATTCACAGCTATATATATCATATACATTCTTAACTATAGAGAATTCCTACTATTTATATTATTGAAAACATTCTTGATGAGTGATATTTAAACTAACAGTACCTCTTTAATTTCATGATAGTGAAAACTTGTTGAAACAAAACAGGCATCTGGATTTGCTCCAGCAAGACTGAGATTCTTTTAAGACACTGCATCTTCACCATTTGAATAAACAGCATATCACTACAGTGAAGTAATCCCCAAATGACACCTTAAAAATAAAACATCCACTGCAACTGCACTCCCTGAGAACTTCAGGAATTTCCTGAAAAAGGGAATCTTCAGTGTTATTCACAATTGGATTGAATTCACCACTACTGTTTTTATTTTCATGCCAACCTGTGTCTATCTGCTGGGTTTAGATTCTGCTGGTGGTGTCACTGCTTTGTCTGGCAGTTTTGAATCCACTAAGTGTTCATTTAAGAACAGTGAGCTGTAACATTTTATAAGTGCTGTTTGTGACCATGAAGCTACTGTATACTCACAAGATCGTTGAGGATATTAGTAGACATCTTTTCGGCTCCTGTTGGAGATAATACTTACCTCATGCCTAGCTTGTTTAAAGCTTGTCTTATTTAATGCACACAGAAAAACAGAAGGTTCTTCCCCCAGTGAGAGCCCACGCTGCAAAGCAGGGAAAGGCCTTTCCTATCCCATTTTACAGCCAGAACTGGTGGCATTTCTAGTGAGACACTTGAGCTCATACTAATTTTGATGCCTGGTCACCTTGCAGCAGCACGAAGGCACCTTGAAATTGGTAGTGTGACTCTAAGTGAGGGACCACATCCTGTTTCAAACTATGTTTTAGCTATGCTCTAAACAAGGTGGTGTTCTTGTCAAGATCATCCTGCAATGGATGTAGGCCCTGTAGGAACATCAAAATCAGGTCTATCTCCCCATCTTAGAGGGGTGAAGAAAAAAGGAAAACCAGTCATGCACTGGGAATATTTTATTGAGTGGTTCTGTCTCAATTTCTTGGTCAAATAAGCTTTTGCTAGTAGAATTTCTGTGATCCACATAACGTTCCATGGATCAATGCTTCTAAGGAAAATGAACCTGAAGGGCCCAGGGCACACAGGAGGGCTGTTTAGCTATCAAAACCAGCACATGGGACTGTCTGAAAGGAGCTTCTGCTCCGAAATGTGAAGGGGAGTCGTAGTAGAACCAGGAGAGGTCAGTTATGATTAGCTTGGGAACAAGATCAGCCTTGGCTAATTTTAGCCATCTAAAAATTCTGTCATTAGCCTAGGGAAGGCCATCTTTAAACACAGGAGAGGAGGCAATCCAGCCCACCCATATTAGATGCTGATGTTATCATGGAATTATAGTCTGGAATTATTTTTTCTTGGCCATCAACAGAGTTAAGTGCTCTTTACCAGAGAATTGCTCTTGGGTGGCGCTTGTTCACATCTTGTGAAGAGGAACTTGGGTTGTTTTCCAAGTCTAGGTTATCCAGCTATAAAGAGAATGATGATTTTTCTCCCAAATAGACAACCTGTTTCTCTAACCTATGATCCTTTTCCTTCCCATGTGAGAGATAACATCTTTCATTTGCAAGGTACTAATTGCAATTTTATGCTTCTCAGCTGTGACTGCAGCTGCAGAACTGTATTTAGTTCTGGCTATCTAGGTCCACGTGAGACATAAACAAATTGGAGGTAAATAAGAAAAAAAAGTACATTAAAGGTGAATAAAGAAAACTTGCATAGTTTGTCATAGGATGAATCTAACAGTCTGCACTTGCAGTACAGAATGTATAGGACTCAAAGGAGGAATAATTTCACATGGCACTAAGGAGTGTAATGACAAGAGTTTAATGCAATGAGATTAGAAAAGACCTATTTGGACTAAATGTCACCAGAAAAACCTCTGACTGTGCAAATTGGTTGTGAAATAATATCCCAGGGGATTTCTGGCCCCTGCCCCCCGGATATATAAACTGTGTGAGGCAAAACATTAGGAAGGGGAAACTATCCTGAATATCATGTAGCAGTTTAGGCAACCCAATAGATCTTTCCCAGCACTAATTACTACAATCTGCAGTTCAAAGCCTGGAAGATAGACAGACCATTTGATTATATGTCTTTTAGAGATGTATCCCCGAAGGAATATTTACAGGAAGTCTTGTAACTTATTTGTGACACAGTTTGCCTTTGAGTGCATTTCAAAGCTCAAAGATTAATATATAAAAATAACCCTGTTCTGCTCCATACAATCAACCAGGTACTTACTGGTAGTCTGTAAATATTTCCTCTCTATCTCCAAAATGTCAAATATATGTGCCCAGCCTATACTCTTTCATTTAACCTGGGCTCCCTTTGGAATCAAGGAGAGAAATTTAAGTAGAAAAATTTCGTTTTTAATGACATGTATGCAGCCTCCCACAAGACAAATCAGATAAAGATACAGACACTACGAACCCAAGCCTGGGACCAGGTCTGCACCAGGAGCTGAGTCATGCACCCAACCTGTAAATATTATTTAGAATTCCACATTACTTTCTAATTCTCATTGAAAATACGAACTAAGACAGAGTATAGGTATCTACCTACATGTATCAATAGCCTAAGACAGTAAGTCTGAGAGGCATCCTGAACAACTCCATGGCAACATTCCATGGCCACCTTGGCAGGGGGCTTCCTGGGACAGAAAAGGAGTGAGCAACACACCCAACAAGGCCATCCACACAGGTACACCTGGAATGGTATTTTAGCTGCTCTCAGGAGAAGTAAAGGTCCTTAAACTGCCCTCACCCTAGTTTATTAGTAGGAAGATCCCATATAACTATTGACTGGAGTAGTGGACCTGGACCACAAGAAAAGATGCCGTTCAGAACTACCTTAGGTGCTGCAAAACACTTTGGTGTCAGGTTACCCACACAAAGAGGGTTTTATAGCTGGAATGAAGCACTGAGATCCAGCCTGACATCCTGCATTACCCATGGAGTTCTCTGACCCTGGTTGCTAATCTCGTTTGAGCTAGAAAGACATTTTAAAGAACTGTCAGGCTTGAGCTAAAAATTATCACTGTGTAGGTGTACATTACAGCCTTTGGTTCATCATTGTCTAGTTATTTCTATTTATACTTTAGCTGTTTAGCAAGATATCTTAAGGTCAAAGGCCCTAAATGTCCTAGTGTACTGTATCAGTATATATATATATAGCATATATATGTATATACTGTATATATATATATATCAATATTCTAAAACTTGCACTTTCATCAAAAGCTGAATTATACTTTGACAAAATCTGTTTCCATAAATCTTAATTACATTACTTTGATCCTTTGAGAAATATATTGTCAATCTGATTATGTGATCTGAGATTGAAATCAAGTTTAAAAAGCCCACAGTTATCTAGGTAATTCCATATATCCAATTCAAATGCTCATATCACCCTCACTTTCTGCCAAACTTTTACAGTTTTCCTTCTGTTTTAGGACTAATTGAAAATTGACAGTAATGGTCAAGAGATCTTGAAAAGTTTCTGGAAACTCCTGATTTTAAATTCTCTAATTTTAGAAACAGCTGTGAGCAACAATATTTAATTCTTGGAACTACACCTTTGTTACCTGGCAAGGCTAACTTTTATTTTCTGTGTTGATTTTCATTCTAGGTAGCTGCTGTACGTAATTTTACATAGTCCTACTGTCACTGCGGGAAATTCAGAACAGATCATTCAGCTTAAGTCACTTTCTCTATACAGTGCAGAGAGACGTTTTAAGTAGAAAGTTATCATGTGGTTCAAAAACATTTGAGATCAATGGTTTCCCTTACCAGTGACAGAAGGAGCTGATGCCCTGTTTGATATACAATTTCTTCTATTTTGAGATCACTGCTTGCTGTTTTAGTTATAGCAAGTGATTTAAACTGTCTCATCACAGAAATCCACTAAATTTGGTAATATCTGTTAGGTCAAATCAATGTTTATTAATAACCAGACAAATTCTTTTTGCTTATTTTCCAGACTGATTATTAGCTTAAGAAAATTAGATATTTCCTTCGTTGCAAGTCTCGTGGTTGCTTTGCTGATTTCTTTCACGGTGTTTTAAATTTGTGCTAATGAGTGCTTTTGCTCTACTTTCACTTTGCTCTTTTTCTACCAACTTAATGCCTCAGCCTGATCCCAGAGAAGTCTGTATGCCTTTTTCTTGATTTGGAGCCCCTGTAACTGTATATTTCCCTAGGAAAGGCAGGGAATATTTCTCAGCTTTAACTTCAGTTATTTACCTTGCTCTTACCTAGCTTCTATCTAGCACTTATCAGTTCTTTCAGATCACATAAACACTCTTTTTAGTGGGTCCCTGCTGAGATCTCTGCTTCCAGTAGCACATGGGATGACTTGTCATTAGTATTCATCTAAACCATCAGTAGTCATTAAATCTGTTTAGAGAACCACAGAATACTTTAGGTTGCCCCTAGAAGTCTGTTAGTCCAACCTGCTGCTCAAAGCAGGACCAAGTCCAAAGCTGAGCTTTAGATTTCCCTTTTAAGTGAAATAAACCCCCTCTCTTGCAGGATATCCGTCAAGGACCATCCTCTGCCTTTGGACAGGTTGTGACTTCTTTACAGGAACATGTACAGCCTCACAGGTTGAGACTTCCACAGTGATCTTTCCTATATGCTCTGTTCTTTTCTAAGCATCTTGTGTGTAGATGGCTGAAGAAAACAATTAATGGCAAGCTTAGTGGTTATATACAAGAGTGGCTTGGTTCTGCTCTCAAAGGCAAGTGAAAAACAATAATAGAATCACAAAATTGTTTGGGTTAGAAGGGACCTTAAAGATCATCTCGTTCCAATTCCCCTGCCGTGAGCAGGGACAAATTTCACTAGACCAGGTTGCTGCATCCAATCTGTCCTTGAACACCTTCAGGGATGGGGCATCCACAGTTTCTCTGGGCAAGCTGTGCCAGTGACTTGCCCCATCAGAGTAAAGAATTTCTTCCTTATATCTAATCTAAACCTTCTCTCTTTCATTTTAAAGCCCTTGCCCCTTGTCCTGTCACTACATGCCCTTGTAAAAAGTCCCTCCTTGATTTTCTTGCAGGCCCCTTTCAGGCACTGGAAGGTCACAGTAAGGTCACCCCAGAGCCTTCTCCTCTCTAGGCTAAAAAACCCTAACTCTCTCAGCTTTTCCTCATAGGAGGGGTATTCCTTCCCTGTAGTCATTTTGGTGGCTCTCCAACAGGTCCACGTCTTTCCTGTGCTGAGGACCCCAGAGCTGGACACAGCACTACAGGTGGGGTCCCATGAGGGAAGGCAGAGGGGCAGAATCACCTCCCTTGCCCTGCTGGCCACACTGCTTCTGATGCAGCCCAGGATACATTTGGCTTTCCAAGCAGCAAGCACACATTTCCGGCTTGTGTCTAGCCTGCCAGGAAAACAAGCCACCTTTCTTCCTCACTTTCTTCCAACATCTAATCAAAAATATTTTCCTGCAAATTTTCATATGTTGTGTACCATATGTTATTTATTTATTTAGCATGTCAGAGCTGGCTTGACAGATCTGTGGCATACAGAATGTTAATTTGCCTGAGAACTTACTCAAGTTCCTTACTCGCATTGAAGAAATGGGCTGGATAAAGTGAATTAGGGTGAAATGTAAGAGTTTGTGATGTGAAGGGGATTGACTTAGATAATACCATGCATCTTTTACTGTATCAGTCTGCAACTATGAAATGCATGGATTATAATAAGCATGAAGTCCTGATACAAAAGGTACAGCCTACATGCATAACTCAATGTACACTAGCTTTACTGATTTCGAGACACATCATTAATGTATTTGAAAATAAATACTTCACAAGCGCTTGTTAAATATTTCCTGCATTGCCAGCATGAAGGAATAAGGATACAATTCTCCATTGTACTGCAACAGGCATGATTACAAATGGAAAGGCAGCTTTAAAATAACAAATTCTCTATTATGTTTCATTAAAAGCCAGCTGTTTGCTACCAGCAATGAACACAGAAGGGTCTGTGACAACAACACTCCAAGTTATACTTTGTCTAAGTGTACACTGCTTATAGTGTTGGTAGTATATGCTGGTAGTGCTGACCTGTTCCACTGTATGACTTTCAAACAAACTCTCTTTTACCCTTGCTGTAAAGCTAAGTGCATTTTTTTCAAAGTTCTTCGTAAATAATTACCAAATCTCCATTTACAAAAATAGAATTAAGCAGAAATTCTTAACCGAGGCTTTGGGTCTGGACAAATGGTCACAAATGTTTAAATATTTGATTGGAGAAAAGCCAAATTTTGAATGTCATGGAGAGTGGCCAGTGCCAAGCATCCAATTCTTCTACAGGACCCGAATGTTGGAGCTGGAGCTAATTGTTTACCCAGTCTGTCTGCCCGGGCAAACAAGCTCCTGGAGGCTCATTGCTGTGAGTCTGCTGGGATCCCCATTCCTCAGCCTTTATGTACTTATTAGGCTTCCAATAAAGGACAGCATGGAGGCAGGCGCGGATGCTAACAAAGACGGGAAATGCCAGGCCTGGCCAGAATGAAATCAGTGTGTCGTGAGTGCTCTTGTTCTGAATGTGAATACGGAGCTTCTGTTGTGAGGGCAGAGGAGTGGCAGAAGGAGGGTGAGATGGAGCTGAATCCGAAGGGAAAAGCTAACAGCTGCCTGAGCCCTGATTAGGACCTGTCAGCCTGATCTACAGGCAATATTCTGATTGAAGTAAATGGGAGCTCTGTATGGTTAGGAACAGTATTACATTATGTTGGTTCATGTATTATTTGTGTTTCTCTGGAATCCACAAGTCTTAACTCCATTTGGAACTGCACTGTGCTACACATTATAAAAATGAAAAGTAAAAGATACTTTCTCACCCTATTTTGCAGCCACAATAGGAAAAAATAGTCTGTCTAAGTTTGCACACTGTGTTACTGGCACCACCTGGAATAGAGTCACCATTCCAAAACCTCCTTCCAGTAGGTAATATTACTCTAACTTAATTGGGTTTCTCAGCTACATTCCTAACTTTAAGACTCAACTTGCCTTTGAATTACATATTCTTCCATATTCCTCATAGCAGTTTTGGGACACTGTCAGACTGCATAATGCAACCCCCTGTGTCATTCAGTGAAGGACAGAACTTTTAATTTGTCTCTAATGTGCTTGAGGAGATAACAATAAATTTGTGGAACTGATTTTCTTACTTCTTGGCAATGTTTGAGGAACAGAAAGCAAAGGAAATGTGGAGCTGGAAAACAGCAGCTTTTGAGGTTAAATTGTTTCTCTCTTAGAAATTTAGCTGAGGAGCTGTTTGCTTCCTCATGGTGGTTAATTAATATCATAATTTGACAGAGATCACGAAGTATGGGAATTAAAGAGAAACTCTCAGTTTAGGAAACAAGCTCCCTGATTTCCCTTGGGGATAAGTGGTGTACTGTAGCATAAGAGGGACTTCTTGAGCATCCATACCCTGCTCCTTTAGCCTGCAGCAGTGCCTGTGCTCAGGCAAGGGGACCCCCAGGTCTTCCTCACTCACTCAGTTTCTGGCCTTTCAGCTGAGACAACTGATAAATATGTCAAAAAGTGGTCCTGTTTGTTGGAAAATGAACGTGTATTACAAGCCTGTGTCTCCAAATTGGCAGCTGGCAGTAGCTCTGGTTGCTGCTGCCTTGGACGTGATTTGAATGCCTGAGAAAAGGGGAAAGCTCCATATGCCATTGTCTGGCTCTATGAAAAAACTCTTCTGGCTCTTTTCTAACCCACTGAGGAAGACTTTAAAGTGGATTCGTTTGTGGATGGAGATGAAATCACAGAGGACACAGGGCACTGGGGAGTCCCTTATGCTCCCCAGAGGCAGAGGACATCCTGGGGAGTTCCTGAATACCAATACATCCCCTGGGAAATAAACAGGAGGATCTGGAGGACTGTGCAGCTGCCGAGCTGTGCCATCACTGCAATTACAGAGATGTGGTGGGATGTTTGCATGGCTGGAGTGCACAGATGTGCTCAGGTGGAGCTATAAGACATGCATCGCACTCTTCAGGAAATACAAAGATGGGAAGAAGACTAGATATCTTCAGAAGTCCTTTACAAAGTAAATTTCTCTACAATTCCCCGTAATGCATTTTCCTTGGAGGATTATTCCTCAGCTTCACAGATTGCTCATCAGGAACCCAGCCTATGTTGCCCATTTTCCCTTGTCACAGTTTATTCCCCCTTCATTCTGCTAGAAAACATTTTTCCCTCTTGGCCACTTGCCAAAATTAATGATCAAACTGGAGTTATGAAGACACTGTCAAGAAGACAAGTTTCTGACACCCTCTGCTGAAAAATCACTTGTGTCTAGGAATATTGATCAGGATTTAATCCTCATTTTGTAGTTTCACATTCAGTTGTTTCTTGCAAGCATTGGATTTCTAGAGGAAAACAGGGCAACCTAAGAAACTACAATTGCTTAAATGCTAAGGGTAGAAGTAAGAACAGGTTTTCTGAACTAGAAGTAAACATTTTAGCATTTTGAAGTATTAAAAGCCCAAAAGTCTGTTAGGGTACAGTCACACCAAGAATTTAAAGCTGTGGGTCTCATGAAAGGATGGACTGGGATAGAAAGTAAGAGAGAGGGGTGGGATAAACAGCTGAAGTTACACCTGTACTGACATCTCCAAGTTGCTTTACCCTTAACTGGACTTTCCTTGAGATGCCTGATGAAATTTTTTCTCCCCCAGCCTCCTCTGGCCTTCTGGCCTCAGCCCTGGACCCATCAGAAGGGGGAGCTTTTGCCCATGCTGCCCAGGAGCCCATAATCTTTCCCATGCCCAGCTGCAGGCAGTATCATTTTCTGTTGTTACAGCAAAGAGTAACCTGGAATAAAAATTCATGTTGAAAGCAGCTTTCCTAACCGTTATTTGAAGGAACACTACAATCAGAGCCATAGCATAAAGACATGCCTTGTGAAATTTTGAAAGCTCATATTTAACCTTTTCCTTAAAGCCCTTCAGAAACTACTTGGACCAATCCCTTTGCTTATTCAATTATATTAATTTATAGCAGATGAAAACTGATGTCCAAGGATAAAAGCAGTTAGTTGTTTTATTAGATTGTGGTTTCAATGCACTGGATAGGAAGTACATAGTTTCACCCTTACCTGCTCTGGGTAGTTCCTATAGCCTCCTCATTGTTTGGATGCCAAGCCTGCTAGACCCGGCACAAATAGCCTTGTGGAAGTTAGAAGACTGGAATGGAAGGTAGTTGCCACCTTAATTCTGCACTTATGTTTTCCAATGATTTCCAAGGAAGAGTTCCTTTGGCACTGAATTGGGAATGACTGCAGATTGGCAAAGCCTTTTTCACTTAGTGATTACTCTGTGGTCAGAGGACAATTTTTCCACAAGAAGTTTTTCCGAGAAGCTGAACGCAGACAAATTCAAATGCTCTGTGGAGATATGGAACTGGACACTGCTCCTGTCTGCCAGCAGAAGAAAGGGAATGGCAATAAAAAAATGAAAAAGCAAGCTGTATATATGTAACTGTGCTGATACTTTATTTTTTCCATCTCTGATCTTCCCACTGTAGGATCCAGGTCTTTGTACAGAGAAAAGAAGATGTACAAATTAGGAAGGATGCACAACAGTGCCATAAGGGAATTTGGACCAAGTTACCTGCAGCCGAGAAGTGCAATTTGACAGAGTCTGTAGGGGTCCAACACAGAGCAGTGAGCAGCTGAAACCTTGGGAGGCAAAGAAGAGTTACTGGAATACAGCAATCAAATCAAAATCTGTTAACTTGAATGTCTCAAGGACGAGGAGCCAGTGGACAGTCAGGGGTTCGTGCCAACCAGTCTAAAATGTCAGCTTTCTCATGCTCCATGGCTCAGGGACACATCTTTTCTGGGTCAGGCAGCCTGAAAATATCCCTCTGGTGCAAACAGGTGATCCAAAGCCTGGCAACTCAGCTAGTTTCATGCCCTGTGTATATGCCTCTGTGAACCTGCTGCAACATAAGGCTGGACCTACATACTTGGCTAATAGCAAGAGGGGACAGAGATACACAGCTTGTGTCAGCTGGAGCTGAGGAGGGGCTGTGGGCAGTGCTGATGAGGAGAGCAGTTGCCTCCACAGCACCCCCCCCCCCCCCCCCCCCCCCCCCCCCCCCCCCGGTAAATCCTCACTGAGAAAAGACAGCTTCTTCCTCCATCACATGTATCAGTGCTGAGGTCTCCTCAAAGCAGATCTACTGAAAGTCTTTTTGCACTGTACTTGGAAACATACCACTATGGAAAGATTCTACCCACCTATTTGCTGGATTGTAGCAAGCATATACAGATGTATGTGTACGTATATATTTAGGTGTTCATGTGTGTGTATATATTAGCTGTGTCCCTCACTAGACTGCTGACACTGTATGGGAGCAAGTGAAAGGACATTTTAACTTAATAGCTGGATTTCACCAGGAGAAGAGCTGTACATTTATTTCATACACCTACTGATAATACAGCTATAATTAAAGCATCTACATATGCCTGAAAATATTCTGACATCATTATTTCCTCTTTCATCTACATTTGAAACTTCCTCTATAACAGTGCTGACTTTGATGATGTTTTGAATTGACTTTGACTGATTTTTTATTTCACAAGAACTTGTTGTCTCCAAACATATTTTGTTCTATATTACATTATATTAATACTCCCCAAAGCTAAAGTCATAATACTATTCTTTGTTCTCACCATAATAGAACTGATATTAAAATGTTGGCATTTCATGTGGAATGGAAACTTGAGGTTTCAGATAGATCTAATCACTTTTAATAAATCCCTTATTTTAATATAGACTAAAGCAGTAGGGGCAGGGACTAACACCTGTTCTGTAGAATCCAGCTGTGTTCTGATAAAAGCAGGAAGACATGGTTGTTTCATAAAATAATCTGAAACTCCATGAAAAATTTGGTTGGAAATCAGAAAATGTACTTCCAGCCAAAACCAGTCAATAGAGATTCTGTCTCTGCTGCTTGGATAAATTTGAACTTCACATGTCATGGAGAGGAAAATGGAATACATTAACATTGATGAGCGAGGTTGGCAAGCTGTCTCAGTAGGATGTTTGGAGTGAAGAACAATGTACACAGCTACACTTACCACCCTTTTCCCTTCACTGAGTGAACTTCCCCCTCATTTTCTGGGGAGATCTGTTGGAGGAATGATTCTGACCAGCTTTTTTATTTATAGCCACAACAAAGCCAAAGTTGTTGAGTTTTTGCATCTCATAAAATACAAAACACGGTGAGGAACTCAGAGCTACAGCACCTTTTAGTAGATAACCATTTGTACAGTCTTTGCCACTCGAGAGTTGGAAAGAAAAATTTTCCCATGCCAAGGAAAGGTGAGAGGGGCTGGTAGTTTAGCTTGCATCACATATCTTTTCCAGAGTCACAAGCCAAACCACTGCTATAGATTTCCCCCTTCCCACTCACTGGGACTTCTAATGTGAGAAATATCTTCCCATGGAAAGCAGTGGTTTTACAGTCACATGGGATTCTGCCTTACTCATACTGTTGGTATCTGTTTTATGAAATAGGGCAGAGATGCCAGAGTTACCCTCAGGCTGGGATCTCTGCTGTAAGCAGTAGCAGGAAAAGTCAGGAGGGAGTAGACAGACTCCAAAAGACCCTGCCAGTCATCACGGAGAGTGACTTTTATTGGACTTAGCAGCAGGCAAACATCCTGCTGTGTATTATGGCCCATATACTGCCAGAAGAGCAGGGGACATAAATCTGAAGACCAAACCGCCCATGCTCCCTGAAGACCCTGAAATCTTTTTGTAAGACAAAGCTGTTCAGTTCTGAGCCTTAGACAAATTCCAATCTAAGTACAATGTACTTACCCACAATGCTTTGCCAGCAGCAGTAGGACACTTATCCATCACTCTCTGACCTGAGCAGCAACACCAGCGCTGTTTGAGCATTTGCTCTGCTCAGCACCAGCCTAGCTGAGAGTATTCCAGTGCTAAACAGAGCATGCTTTAAGTACTATATTTATAAAATGCTTTGAGAATGTCACACAATAAATTGCAAGCTTTTTGAAAACCCTGGGCATATCCACCCCAAACCTGAAACACGAGGAAGAGGGCTTGGTGAACCCAGATAGTCCCAGCACCATCAGGCCATGAGCTGCTTCCTCAGCCCTCTGGAGAATGCCAAGAGGGGAAGCACAGCTCTGGGCCTTTGGATTGTCCCCCAGTTCACCTGAACAAGGCAGGCATTAGGCACTTCCACTGCATTTGTGCCCCAGAGAGTGGCAGCAGCCCCAGTCATCTGTGGTTGGATGCGCTTTATGTGCAATATCAGGGACTCTGCTGAGGATGTGAATGGGCAGGTAGGATGTGTTGTACAGAGGGAGTAGAAGGGCCTAGAGATCTCACTCACGTGCTAGGGAGGATGGCTTTCTACAAAGGCAGAGCTATCTGCTGGGGCTTTAGAAGGAGATAGAAAAGCAAGATAATAACCTGAGATTAATGTGTGGAGCTCCTCTTCTCACTCCCTGGCTGCCTTACCTTTCTGTCACTGAGCACAACAGCATTTCCTTCAAAATATATCCCAGTGGAGACACAGCAGGCGAGGGAGTTGAAGCAATGTGAGTTGATGACACCCTCACCCTCAAAGGCAGGGAACCTAAGACTACCAGGAAGAAGGTCATCATGATCATTAGATGTCATTTACCCCAAACCAAGGCTTGTTCGTTGATGGGTGTGCTGGACATAAAGATGAAATCAGTCAATCTTTCTATAAAAATCTTACCCCCGCCCCCCCAGAAAAGGAAAAACAAAAGATTAAATATTAAATATGGATTACATGAGGACTTAAGCCATTTGGAGAAGTCTTAGTTCTTATTTACATTGTTCTGTGATGGCTCTTGAACCTTGACAAGATGTTTTTTATCTCTGCAGTATACTAATCTTCTGCAAAGGCTGGTACAGACAAAGATAGGATATAAGACAAAGTAACATCACAAAAGGAAAGCTGTGGGCCTATGCTGTTGAGGATATTAAGCCTTTGGAAGCTTTCCTTTGAGATTGAGGGAGGTAATTGTCCTCCTCTGCTCTTCTCTGCTGTAGCCTCATCTCAAGTCCTGTGTACAGTTTAGGGCATCACAATATAAGAAATACATTAAGCTATTACAGAGTGTCCAAAGGAGGACCACAAGGATGGTGAAGGACTTTGAGGAGAAGCTCTGTGAGAAGCAGCTGAGGTCACT